>OOFB01036589.1:36894-55509 GCA_900323305.1 Trachyrincus murrayi
TGAGGGGGTGGGATCATCTCTCCATTGACCACTGAATCCACACACACTTGACTATTTACAGGAGAGATAAAAGGCAGCCCTTTCTCACACACACACACACACACACACACACACACACACACACACACACACACACACACACACACACACACACACACACACACACACACACACACACACACACACACACACACACCTCCAACCGCCCTGTGGTAAATGGCTCAGCTGCAGAGTACAGCAGCGGCCATCTCTTCATCGTCTCGGTGACAACTGCCCTTCCTCATTTATTTCCCCCCATAGCGCCTCTTCATTTTGTGCCGCCATCTCTGTGCTCCCCTGCGCCAGCTAGCCCTGGAGCATCTACCCATCCAGCAGGCTCCCTCTCCCTTTGGGAATCACATCAGCGAGGTGCCCCGTACGGGCCCTGGAGGTTGAGCACAGGGGGAAAGAGGAAAGAGAAACAAAAAGAACAGCCTTTTTGTCCGAGTCTTCTCTTATGGAGTCCTGGCCAGCTGGGCCATGGGTCAAAGGGCAGTCAGGCCAAAGTTACAACGGCAGTACATCATGCCACTGGAGTCCAGCCAGCTGTCTGAAATGGGGTCGTAGCGCTGGACAGTGTTCAGGTAGGACGACCCAGAGTGGCCCCCCACCACATAGAGGTAGTTGTCCACGATGGCAGAGCCGACGCCTACAATGGAAATAATAAAATAGTAAGTAAATAAAAGATCATAAAAACACCATACATTGATTAACATTACTATATTTAAATGTGTAGGATGGATGCAGTTCTGAATTTAGGCAGGCAGGTATAATAATAATAATAATAAGTAGATATTTAGCACATGATTTAATCCAAGTCCACTTACAGTGCATCCAAATACATGTTTAGGAGCAGGTAGGGTTATGAATCTTGCTCAAGGACTGTAGACATTGGGATTAAAATCCAAAACCTTCAAACAGCCTAACCACTGTACTATCCTGTTCGTATTTTTCCTTCTTTCACATGAAGACTAGCCTTACGGCGCCAGACCAATTCGTATGCGCATTAGTCTGGAACCCCTCAGTTCATTTTTTATTTCCAAGGGCCTTATCAATGGACGCAGACCAAAATGCCTCCGGAAGCAATTGGGTAGACGGGTAAACGGTTGTGATATGCCCGACCTGTGCCAGGTCGGCTGGAAATCTGTCTGAATGGGAGGGGGAACAGACATATCTGCCAGAGCACATAAAACATGAGCTCGCAGATTTGTCTGATTGCCAGGCTACATAAAGACCAACTCCAAACTTACCAGTGCGTGGTTCATTCATAGGTCGACAGGTGGTCCACTGGTTCTGGTGCGGATCGTACCGCTCGATGCTGGACAGGTGAGACACACCGTTGTGTCCGCCCACCACGAAGATGAAACCCAGCATGACCCCGACCCCAAAGTTGATCCTCTTGTCCGCCATGGGGGACACCGTTTCCCAGGCATCCTTGCTGGGGTCGTACCGCTCCACACTGCAGACACGGAGGATTAGCAACACAAACGCACAGCGTCTAACCTCAGACAGTCTCCGGCTGACACCTCAAAACAATATGCTGGTCGGTTACATAGTGCCATTGCTTCGTCAAAATAGATTATGCATATAAAATTACCATTTAACAACTGCAATCCAACATTTCAATCTTACCGTTTGCAAACTAAAGAAACCGTTAATTAAATGCAATGCTTATTTGACAAATATTCACTTTGCTGAACTATTTATTCAAACAGTTCTTTCCTCTAGTAGCATTAACTGAAAAGGATATGCTGAGATTTATTATTGCAAAGACACAGAACTGACACACAATGATTGCACAAGGCTGAAAAAAACATTTAAAATTTGCCTTAGTCTCAATTGCACCCTTTTATGGAGGCCCCTGTATTAGTGCCAAGGTGATGAAACTTTATTGTCTCGCTATATCTAAAAAGGACAGAAGGGCAACTGGGGAAAAGAATGAGTCCCTAAAGAATTAGTTTAATCCAAAACACATTTTCCTGAGGGCTTCGGGGAGTCAAGGAGACATAGCAACAGACTCAACCCTCTTGAGCCCCATCAGCCTGAGAGAGCCAACCTGAAGCAGGAAACACACGGGCTAGGTTCCAACATAGCCGATAGAGGCCTTCACTTTTTCTATCTTTGGTTGTTCGTTTTCCACTGCGGCCATTAGCAAGCTACAGGCAGTTTTCTCGGAAACACAACATCTCTCACTGGTTTGTCACGTGTCCAAGATAACCGTCACGCTAGAGGGCTATGTGTGCCTGTGCAGGACTATAGTGTGTCGAGCTTGGCAGTTAAGAGTGTATTACAGAAACATTTCCATGGAAGCAAACATTAACAAACGTATGGCACTATTTACCAAAAGACGATTTAAGAGGATTTATACATTAGACGACTTTGAAATTAGTAAAGAGTAGAATAAAGACAGCAACATGCCATGTAATCCAAAAATGGTAAAATGTGTAACAAAACGTGTCTATTTGATGGCACTAAACAAAAGTAGTACCTGTTCATGTGCGCTGGGCCGTAGCCTCCGATGGCATACACCATGCCATCCAGCACAGCAGTGGCAAAGCAGCTACGGGACTTGGTCATGGGCGCCACGGGTTGCCATTCCTTCAATTTGGGGACATATTTCTCCACCGACTGGAGGTAGTACTGGCCATCGTAGCCGCCCAGGGCGTACAGCTCCCCGGCCAAGACCACCACCCCCAGCGTGCTGCGGCACTCGGCCATTCGCTCCACCGAGGACCAGGTGTTGCTGTCGGGGTCCCAGCTCTCCACGGTGCTCTCTAGTCTCCGGTAGCTGATGCCCTGTCTCATGTGCGTGGCGATGCCCCCCACCACATACACCTTCTGGTCCAGCACGGCCACGCCAAACTCGTATCGAGGCACGCTGAGCGGGGCCAGCCCTATCCACGAATCAGTCTGTGGGAAATACATCTCCATGCTGAAAAGGAGACAATATTTAGGTGAACATTTTGTCATTTCAAAGTGAGGCTCTGAACAATTAAAGCATACAATCAAATTGGAAGAACCACAAAAAAAGCCAACTCAAACACTGCATGACCAATTTGTTGGTCGTGCAATAAGATTTGGGTGTACATAATTTATATACACACACATTTAAAAGGCGGTCAATGACCAGGGTCTGAAATTAACCGTCACTTCCAAAAAATATTGGACCATTAAAATATTATTTTTGGATTGATTTGGCGATTGTTTGGTTTAATAAAACAAAAAGAAGAAAGAAAAAGACTAAAAAGACAGTCTTCTGAAAGAATGTTAGATTTACCTTTCCAAGGTCGCAAACAGACCCGCCTTTCCCCCAACCGCGAGCAGCACCTTTGGGGCACATCGGGGTCTGGTGGACAGCACTGTCTGGTAAGAGAGCCGGTGCTCTGGCATGAAGTGATATTTAAGGGCCTCATTGAGTAAGTGCTTGCATGCGTGGTCATCACGTATAAGGTGGTTGGCTTCATAAAGGCGCGTGAGGAATTTGACGCTGAGGAGAGGCAAACGCACGCAGTGCAGCAGCTGAGCCAGATGCTGCTGCCTCTCGGTCACGTCGTACTTAATCCAAGACTCCAGCGCGAAAAACACAGACTCCTCCGTGACCACCTTCAGACAGTCGTTGGACACGATCTCGTCCAGTTCGGCCCTCGTCAGCTCAAAAAACTCTTCCGTTTTGCACACTTCCTCAAAGTTCTGACAGATGAATTTGGTGGCGGCCAAACATAGGTCGTGGCAGCCGTACGTCTCGGCAAAGCGGGAGATGCCAATGCAGTTCCCAGCGTCAAGCTGGCTCTCCAGGAAGGAGCAGCACTCCTTGAGCACAAGTTTCACCTGGAGTAAGTTGGCAGCAGGCAGGAGTGACTCCACCGTCTCCTGGGAGATGAATACTGTGCCCGTGTAGGCATACTCTACAATGGCCTGTGTGACAAAGAAGAGAGAGGTTAATGCAACAAAAGAAAAAACGGGCTTTGCTACACATTTGTGAATTGTTTTATACAAACCTACCTGAAGCGCGGCTTCATCGATACACTGGAATTCCACTTCCGAAGTCTCCTTTTCGGACAGGTTACCGGTGAACATGGCCTTGAAGTAGGGGCTGATACTGGCCAGCACTACTTTATGGGCATGGATCTTAGCATCACCCACACGCAGTACAATGTCACACAGTTCATGATCCTGCCGCAGAAGCTGGAGTCCCTGCAGCAACTGCTCAGAGTGAGGCCGTGTTAAACTGGCAAGCATATAGGACTGGGCCTGCTGGTCCATCTGAAAGCAGAATTTCATAGATCAATACAATGTTGACACTGCAAAAACCATGACATTTATAATAAGCATTACAATTAAACGAGATGATCATAGATGGGTTTACAAAAACAAATTAGCTTGACATATTTTTCTAACCATAGCATACCCAAATAAACATGTATGTGATGCCTTGATTTATATTTGAGAACAATCCAGAGATTACTCGGACCCATTCGCTTAACCGGCTGAAGGTAGCTCAGTTCTCTCAGCCCAAGGCCAGTAGCTAATGTTGGCTAAATAGCATAACATTAAAGGTTTTTATCCAAGCATAAACGCGGTGAGGCGAAACGCGATAATAAAAAAAATCCGAATTGCTCTGCAATGTCATACTATTATGCCCATGTTAAAAGACTGAACAAACGACAGTGAGCCAGCGCCGTTAGATGTGTTTTGTTGCCTCAACTAAGCTAGCCATCTTGTTGACAGGGGGCCTTGCCCCGTTTCTAACGGAGTGCAGATCAAACGCTGCACCTATTCAGACGTCTTGTTCCACAATGCAATTATTTAGATACAATGTTGATAAATAGTTTAACAGCAGCCGTGATTTCGCAAAAAAAAAACACATCTAACAGCGATAGCATACCATTAGCATTAACCCTATTCGATTCCAGCAAATACACAACACCGATTTCTCCCATTCGTTGCACTGCAGTCAGCGCAGGTTAGCAGCTAAAAATAAACCCGGGTGCTGTGCCTAGCCGCATCACTGATTGATATAGCCTACAGAAACAAGGATGACAAATACAACACGGCCATGTAGTAGTCACGCAACAGCACAACTATATATAGATGAAATTAGGCCAAATTAAAATGTACAAACCTGTAACTTATTGCGCGTCTGTGGTGCCGCTGTCAATACCGACTTTGCAGTAACGTTCAGCGGCAATCTGTAGGAACCCCGGCTATGGAGAAAACGACGTAGGCAAGCGTAGCGTCGTCTGCGTGCGGCTACCACGGGGCTTTTATAACGGCGAGCTGAGCTCCCCAAGAACCGAGAGCAGCGGATCCACTCGCGGTGCTTTCGAAGTAAAAGCACCATGGATGTATTCTCATTTTGGGGGATGTGTTAACGACAATAATTTGTCTACGACAAAATATCTAACTGTAACTATTTATGAATGAACAATATATATATATATATATATAATTCAAATTGACTGTAAATGCCATACTGTGGATGGAAAGTGCAACAACAATAACATCTGAAATGTGTAGTCGTGTATATAATTATTTTGATGATTTGTGCATAGAAATATGCACCATGCTTCTGGTGCACTTTAATTCAGATTGTGTGCAATATCAATGTATTGGTTCAATGTATTTGAAGTCAATAGAATACATATCGAGAAGAACATGCATTCATGTCCATAATGAATTAACTTACATAATTGGTTTATGTATTGGATTGTGTATCATAACTACTTATTCGTATTCAACGCTACTATAATGGAAATAACAAGATACCTCATTAATGTGCCTATAGACTTTGTAGACCGTTGATATTGTATTCTTCTATAACTGTGCATGAATGATTCAATACCAGATTTCAAAATACCAGATTTTATTCATACACCAGACAGGAAGAATTAATGAGGATTGCTTGACCAATAGTTCTTATAACCTGCCCCTGCGCAATTGATAAATCGATTACAGTCTATGCGCTACAGTATTTATCTGTGAATTTAAATCATGGACTATTTCTTTTTTATTGTTTTGATGGTCAGTCTTTTCATTTCATGTTATTGTGAAGTGATTCGGGTTTTTGTTTTTTCCTTGATGCCGTGCTAAACACACGTGACAGCGCTCGGGTCCTCCCGCTGCTCCTCCGGAGCCGAGCTCTGGTCACCGTGGAAGCGCTACGTTTGCGACTTGTGTTCGCCATTTTGCTCCCTAGGTGTGTGTGTGTGTGTGTGTGTGTGGGCTTCCATGGATGCCTCGGGAGCTTGCAAACATTGAACCCATCAGATTCCACCTAACAACATACGGATGTAAAATAGCTGTGATTCAATACAGTAAAGGTCCGACCCTGTGGCCACGGAAAATCGGACGGCGTTGTTTCTTCCTGTGAACATCGCCGAGTGAGTACTTGCATGGAAACCGAGGTCTGATATTTTGTTGTTTTTAAACTTTGCTGGCGTAGCATTAACTATACTACTACCACCAAACACAGCCGGCTCGGCCACATCGCTTTGCACTGTGCCACACGCGTAATGTCTCAATTCAAATGTAGACATTTGAGACATTTTCGAGACAAAATGTATGCGCTATAAAGATGAGAATACATATTCTAAACGATCGGACTATTATCCCGTCTAAGGCTGTACACTAGCATATCGGTTAGTTAGGTTGGCTTAGGTTTTCAGTCATCTTTGCACTTTTAAGCTAAGGCTATGTCCGCATCGATACTAAGCTGCCCTTTAAACGGGGAGACCCGTGGCGCTAACAGGAGTGCTGCTGACAGCCACAAGTGGTTGTGTGAGATCCGGACGTAAGGCGTTATGTTTCCCTTTGCTGTGGGATGAGGGGGAAAAAAATCGTCTAATACTAAATGCTATAACTATAGTCTATTCGTCCTTGGGTGTCATCCTAATATGCTGTGTTTTGTATTCACAGCCTAACCGTTTGTCGCCGTCCTCGGGTAACTTTGCGAACACGCAATGGAATCTCAAACGCATCAAGAGGAATGTTGTTCTCCTGGGGAGATTTCAGCCGATTTAACATCTTCAGTTTAACCACCATCTACAAGATCATCAATGATGATACTTGGATTGGTCTCCCAGGAGTTACACGAGCAGCTTCTGGATCTAAAGAACTACCAAAACCGAACAAATGGAGTGGAAGAACTTAAACACATTCTCTCAGAGCTTGACTTGAAGTCGGTGCCATCAGATAGTATTGAAGAGTTCATACATTTCCTTTGTCGTCTATTGGACGACAGTAATTTTAAAGTATTGTATGGCACGTTACAAGTCATTCATTTACTCATTCAGAAGTTAGATTCCAATTTGGACAAATATTTCAAACAGATAGCTCTTGTGGCTGTGAAGGCTCTTGGGGACACCCGCACTGTCACCAGGACCGAATATATGAAGGTGTTTCGCGAGTTGATCGGACTTGTAGGACCCCAGAAAGTGCTCGACCTTATTGTTGGAAGCTTGAGCCATAAGAACTCTAGGGTGCGAGAAGATGTGCTCAACATCATCACTGCAGCTATGCTCACCCATCCCAGGAGGGAGTTCAACATCCCTAAGCTCTGTTTGGAAGTCGCACCGTATCTGGCGGACAGCAAACGGAAGGTCCGCCAAGCAGCCCTTGAACTGTTTGCAGTGTTTGACCATTGCCTGGACACGGGCAGGAAGCAGCCCTTGACGAAAGCGGTGGACATGGTTGAACTCAACGAGGATGTGGAGGGCCTGATGGCAGCTGTGCAAGCCAGACGAGCAAGGCACGTTCTCCCGCGCCTCTCTTCAGAAGGGATCGCGGAGTACGCCTTGGTCGTGCCCCAGCCAGGGCAACGCTGTTCCCCACAGTTGAGCTTGGGAGCTGACCTGGAGTGGGTGCTCCACGGAGGGCGCGCGAGCAGTGCCCGAAGCTACAGGAATGAACCCGACTCTGATCGGCTATTTGGCTATGGCAGCTTGGGCTCCCTCACCGATGACCTTCCACTCCAGAGGAGGATCGCCAGCGCCGGCAAAGGAAAGAACAAGCTGCCGTGGGAGATGTCAAGCCTTTCGTCCTGTGAGAATGACCAGCCATGCAGTCTCCCCAACGGAAAGTCCTCCGAAAAGGTGCCAAACACAACTACTCTCCATGTTGCTCTCTGGTTTAACACAATATAAATTGAAGCATCAAAGCTGGTCCTGTCTTCAGTCAGTGTAAGGTCAGATTGGTATTGTCTTGCAGTTTAGCTGCGCAACATTTCTATTAATGCATCCTTACACAGAATCTCCTGTTTAACACTATGATATACATATTGTGTCTAGAAGGCTGTACATTTTTAGCTGATTTGCAGAAGATTGCAGGTAGGCCTAGAGGTGTTGTACATTTGTATAACTTCCATGACACAAGTACAACAGTGATTTGATTGGCTTCTGTGATTTGGGAGCAACAAAGGCACCTTTACCTCAATAATCCTCTAGCATCTCAAGAGCCCTGTGTTTGGACTGATTGGTGTCTCCTTCTGCAATCACTCAGAGCTGCAGGAGCTGTTATTGCTTAGGAACCCATGTCCGCTTACTTTTGAGACGATTATGATGATGATGATGCATATAATGAGGATATTTTTGGCCCAATTTTGCATTAGTCAATTGGTATTAACAATTTTCTTGCCAAACTACCTGTGTTTGATTCAGTAAGCTGATTATTAACCAAAGACAATACATTTGAATCTAGACGGCCTAGAAAGAACTTGAGAGGCAGTGAGGTTTTCTGGGAATAAGTTGGGATCATGTTACACCTCTCACGGAGGTGAATCTACAGGGAGGGCAGGCAGGTGGGGAGATGTTGTTGGTGTTAATTTCTTCTTAATATAGCTCTGTGGTGTCTAAGCAATCACTGGGATTCAGTTCCTCCCTCTACTTCACAATAAGATGCCCATTTACCATTGTGGGCATCTATCTAGATTGTATGTCCCTTTCACATTAAGAAGTGCTGTTAAACTCTGTAGTCAACAATGACAGAAATGTAAACCAGAGGAATTACAGTATTATTAATTATTGTGCACAAGGACAGTTTCGTAATTTAACTGCTAAAAATAAGTCAGGTTGCATTAACACTTTGAACTGTTTTTAAATGGACTACCCAGGATCATTGTTAAACCCATACAACCCAAGCCTATTGTTTTTCTATTGGCAATTATGTTGTGTTCACTATAATCTCAATACCTATTACTCTGTACCGTTAACAACCTAAGCGCATTCCGCTGAAAAGCCTTGTGTTTACTGCATTCTGCGTCTCCCGGTAACATCGTTGCCGGGAGACGCAGCACACTTGTCAGAGGGGGACAGGACGGGAAACATAATTGGTGATATCGCAGCGCTGCGGCTGTGAGAACATAGCTCATCAACTCTATTCCAATCCCATTGAGTGCCACTGTGCATGTGTGCGTGTGTGCATGTGCATGTGCGTGTGCGCGCGCGTGTGCACGTGCGTGGCCCAAGAGGATGAAATGGTAGCCACTATATGGAAATTCCTTCCATTGTCTGCTTTATTTATTTTGTCATTCACAGAGGGTTTAATGGTTGCCCTGACTCCATCCTCACCGGTGGCGTCTGCATAGGAATAATATGAATGTGTACATTGTCTTTATATTAGACGGGGTCCAACTGAAGGCCTCTTGTGTTTCTATGCTCTGTGTTTCTTTGCTCTGGCTCTGAATTCTCTGCTTCATTCTCTTATTGCGCTGTGGATGGAAGTCATTTACCATATCAACTGCACTAATTAAATACCTTTTCATTTAATGAACTAAGTGCAGCTTGAAAAGTGCAATTTCACCACATTAATTACGGCAATGACTTTCACCGTGTTACAATTGTTCTCCATGTTAGATTGCCAGTGAAGATTACCTGTCCATCCCCAGGAGGTTAAGTCCAGAAACCTATGTCCCCAGTTTTGGTAAGTGTCCCCCCACCCTTTCTTTGTATACGCTCCTGACCCGAGATCCAAGGTGAGTTGACTAGTGTTGCGGTCATAGTCAAGGTGTGCTGTGACCCTCTCGCCTGCCTTCCTACTTTATCAGCTATGGCTGTGCAGTTCAGAGGATGAGATTGGCGCGTGTTAAATAGCAGTCCACTTCCGTGTTTTGGTACAGTAGTTTTCATACCTGATGCGAAGTATGTGACGGTACAGTGTTCACACTAATCAAACAAACCGGACGGGTGGAAAGTGTACTCGGATCCTGGTCCCTGATGTGAAAACGCCCTTAGGCTCCAACCCATCTCATGTAATCTGAACAAATAGTGGTGCTAATCCTTAAAGATAGATTACAACTGTATCAAGTCCTCAAGTGCACCACATAGGCCATATTTATAGGCAGGTGTTTCATTTAAAAAAGAGTGAAGGATTTCCCTGGAGTTTTTCTGATTGCACCGTCTACTAGTCTAGTCTTGCAAAACCTCGACTGGAAAGCTAGATGACCCTCAAGTGTACCGTGTTCGCTCAAGCCAACAAACCAGTATGGATTTGAATAGTTTTGTTCACAGAGCCTGAAGATATATATAAAAAATTAATCATTTGCCCGTGTCCTTCCAATATGACCCAAAGCCTTTATGTAAATACATTTACATTTACATTTACATTTTCAGCAAATAGTCCACAGCTTCCATCGATCTTGGCTACATTTCAAATGTATCATGGGTTCTGCATGACAATGTACTTGTAATACAGGTTACATCTCAGTGCAATCAATGTTTGGCTTTCTAGGTACCCTAAGCCTGGCTACATACTAACTCTAATAATATGCTTCCCATGTAGCTTCGGAGGTAACAGAAAAGTGGCATTCGATTAGGAGGAGGGAGTCCCCTGCACGCCTCAGGAGGAGCGGAAGCCTGGACTTAGACCCAGAGATCTTCAAATCCATCAACTTTAGTGAGACACACAGTGGTGAGGAATCTTTCAGTGTTAGGCCAATCAATAGCCATAATTATCCTGAGCGAAAATGTATCCCATTTAGTTTGATGATACTGCACCTGCACAGGGACGTTAAGGTCAGTAATGTTTTATATGTATTGTCGCTGACAGGGACGCCCAAGGCGTGCATCGTCTCGGGAAACCCCGGCGTGGAGCGCACGTTCTCCGTCTCCGCCAACCCCAACGCGCCCGGCTCCTTCCTGTTGCCCTCCTACCCCCTGGCGGCGCTTCCCGGAGGCCTGCTCACCCCTACCCTGTCCCGGCGCCGGGGGGACTCCTCCCTCTCCATGTCCAACACCTGGCCCAACAAGAGGGAGGGCAGCCCCCTGCACCCGGACCCCGGCCCGTGGAGAGACACCGCAGACAAGGGGAAGGGTAAATCTGGATATCTGGGTCATCATCTGTAAATGGGTCAATTGAATTGAATATAAGGTGTTGCTACTTAACTCCAGTGCTTACGTTTCCTGTGGCTCCCCTCTGTGTCCTGCCACCCTCTCCAGGAGACCAAACGTCCAGCAAGTGTTCTCCCAGGCCTCTGCGGGCCACCCTGGTGAGCTCCTCCTCCACTGCCTCCTTGACCGCCGCCTCCTCCTACCACCACCGGGCTTTAAGTGGCATGAAGGCGACCCTCCCCGTCTCGCCGGTCCTCCCTGGAGCGGAGCGCTCCCAGTCTCATAACGGCCACAGGTCCACTGCCCCGGGCAGCCCACGGGGCCTAGCGGCCGAGAGGGGTCTGGATCTGGACCTGGGTGCTCTCAGCTCGGTGCAGCGGCCGCAGGATGACATGGAGGAGGTCAGATGCTTTCACGTTGGATAAGATAGGATTGGATATAATTAGACTGTGATTTGTAGCTGTGAAACGAATGCATTCCTCACAAATGCATTGCTAGTTGATTGCAAGCATATGAATTTATATTGAATATTTGACATCAATGGTTGCAGTTGGAAAAAGCTGATTTTGGTCTTATTTCAAGATGATGAGTGTCACAATGAATGAGTGACATTCATTGTGATTGGTTTGCCGTTTGACCGAATACTTGGACCTAACGACACTAACACAAGGCCTCCACATGCAGACCTTACAGGCGATGTTGCTCCTTACATCCATTTATTATTATTTATTCATTATTAAACAGTGAGAAAAGCCACCCTCCTTAAACCTTTTTTATGTTGCTGGCGAAAATAAAGTAAAGCCCCCGACACAATTGGGGTGATTAATTGAGAAACAAAGTGATTGATTGAGGAACAGCTGTTTTCCATCGCACGCCATACACACTCACGACTGGCGCGTTTCGTCCACCCGCAGATGTTGAACTCCCTACGCTTGTTGCGCAACAGCGCCGCCAAGAAGCGAGCCAAGGTAAGCCTCAGCGGCTCGGAGCAGGACTTGGACAGCCCGGATTCGGCCGTGAAGCTGGAGCTGGGCCTGGACTCGCCGTCCCACAGCTCCCCCGCGGTCACCAGCCCGGCCAGCGAGAGCAGCCTCTCCGGTCTGTGCTCGCCACCAAACTCCATGGCGTACAACGGCGCCAACACAAGGTAAAGACCACGCGGTCGCTAGGGAGCTCGATGAGCCCACGTTCAGAGTTGAGGTTTTAATGAAAGGTTCGAAGGCAAAGTCAGCCAAAACTGCCAAGACATCTCCGTGTGGGTGGGTGAGTATTCTAGGAGGATTATGAGTGCAATGGGGGTGTGTGTGTGTGTGTGTGTGTTGGGCAGGCGTAATGCAAGCAATCAGGGTTACCTGATCCTAGCGCCCTCTGCCTTCCAACCCCACCTCGTCTCTCACTTGTGATGCTTGTCGACAGCCCCAGAAACTCTGGCCCTTCCAAGCCACGCGCTGCGAGGCTGCCCTCGGCGAAGCTGAGGTCTTCGGTGTCCATGGACTTCAGCTGTGTTCACGGTACAGAGAGAGAGAAGATCATGTCACCGCCGCCATGCTCTGTGCTGCATCTCGCTTCCTTTCCTTTTATAAAAGTCTGTTTCTTTCCTTTCCAGGCTCGCCCCAGAGAGACAAAACCTCGCCTGAAGTGGGTGTGATTGGCCAGAGGGTCACCTACTCTAACGGGCCAATGGACTTTGAGGATGGCGACCGCACAGAGGCCTCTCCACCATTGGTCAGACCGACCTTTCGTGAACCAATCAGAGCAATGAGGCCTGCCAAAGGTCAGCTAATGATTTCCAAAATAAACAGACCTATTTTTTGTTATTAATTGATGCCTACGCTGCATGTTTAAAAGCATCCACCAAATAGCATCTATCATTTATTGTGAATGCATCTTGTGCCACTATATAAAATGTCCTGTTGGCAATTATGTTATTGCTCATATTACATTGATGTCCCATTCACCTGCTCCCTAAGGAGCATATTTAATGGCTTCCACGAATCGGCGATCACTGCTTTCCTTTTGTTTTCCCAGGCTCTCAGAGTTACAGCAGCAGGAGCTCTCCAGCCTCTGACATGCCTGAAGGAGTGGTGGGGAGAGGTCAGTCCGTCCACACGTCCCTATGCACTCTCACCACCTCGCGTCACCACTAACAGTGTGTCTGCTTTACTGTGGGGCTCATGGTCTTCCTCAGCGCAGTGTTATGACAACAGACTGACTGAGGCAACCCACCGACTCAAGCTCGGTGCTATAAATAAAGAAAAGAAAATGCAGCTGAGAAATGTTAGCGGTTGGTTTATATTCCACTAACAATGCTCTTGTGTCGTGCAAATTAGTTTTCTGCTCCTTTTCTTCACAACCCCCCCCCATCCCCGGCAGGTGTGTTTGGCTCGGCTGTGTTCTCCAGTCGCTCCAGCGTGGCCACGTCACCATCAGAGCTGGTGGACTATTTGGCCAGGCCTACCTTGGACCTCCCAGCACAGGGCATCTGCGGCCATTCCCTGACCGGCACTCCACACCCAGACCCCGGGGACAACGCGGAAGACAACACGGTTCGTCCCCCAAGCATAAACGTAAACCACCAAACACGTTTTGCTGAACGTTTGCTATTGGTTGTACATTGGTACTGAGTTTATAGTTAAATCGTTTATAGTTCGATTTTATATGTTATGTACATGTTTGTATATATGCATATTTTTCTACATTTCACATTTGTATATTTTATTGCCTCACTGTATTTTTTTACCTATTTTATTTTGATTCTCTATTTGTATTATTATTATTTTATCTTGAGCAAAGCAGCCGTGACAGTAATACTTTCCCTGGGGATTAATAAAGTACTCTGTGTACTAATACTGTACTTGTAGGAGCGTCCGAGGAACGGCAGGTTGAAGCTCCGGAGCCAACGCCCCGACCAGGCAGGGGAAGAGGCCATCCTCTCTGGGGACCCACATCCTTCCAACCAGACCCTGCGGGATGAGCCCAAGCAGGAGGAGATGCGTTTTGATAGCAGAGGTAAGAATGACACCTCTAACACAAAAACATACATTTTCTTTAGATGACTTGACCTACATACACATTTAGTTCTAACACATATTCATGATTTATCGTCGGGTTATGCAAACAGGGATGACTTTGTTGATCAATGTAGCCCATCTGTCATGTGATGTTCAGTGGAAGAGAGTTTTAGACAATTTTGTTGACATTATCGGTGTGTTCACCCTAGTCTCTTGCTCACTAGTACCATCCTGTGACGCAGAACACACCGATACAGCTTGCAGGCTGTGGTTTATGAGTTTAACTGTCCTTTATTAAGATTTCATTCAAGCACATTCTCATTCAGGTTTACTCATATAAGAGAAATTGTAATAAACATCAGAACAACATTTTTAAACTTATTAGAAAGACTCAAGGGCAACAAATCGCTGTCCAACGTCATACATTCATTCTGGTCTTATGACATTATTATTATCATTATTATTATCGATCATAATTTCTGCCGTATGCTCATGGCATTCCCAGACTTGAGCTCACGCCCTCTTCCCGTGTCAGATCTACAGCTGAACGGCAACACCTTGACCTCCGCCAAGGCCGGGTCTCTCGTCAAAGAGACCCCAGTCAGCCCCACCAGTCCCCTGGGCTCCCAGAGCCCCCTCAAGTGCTTCACCCCGCCTCATCAACCCAGCCCCCCGACGGTGCCCCCCAACAACCCCAAAACCTCGGCCCGCCTCAGGAGGGCCCCCAGCCTGACCAGGACCCGGCCTTCGCTCTCCCACAGCTCAGGTCGGTACAGAGAACGGCCCCCAGTAGAAGCACTACAGGGTTTAAAGGGGGGGAATAACCGGGGACACTCTTCAATGTATTAATGATTAGCCAGTTTTTGCAAAGAACTGCAGTCGGCTGCATGAGCCAAGTCAGTCGAGATATACAACAAAACGTTCTTCTTGAAACTAAAACAGAACTTTGTTATAATACGGGGTAACAGGAGGTTGACACATGAACAGTACTAATCGATTAAATAGTATTGTAGTATTCTTCACATTGGATTACATGCAGAGAATAACAAAGAATAAATTCATCTTGGAGCTAAGCAACCTTTCTACTAAGAGAATCCTACATGTTTGTTTGGTCCACTCTCAGTCTATCCACAATCCCAATATGACCCCACTGCACTGCATTATGAATAGATGAAGCAGTGCTGTGTTCATCGCAGCGCATTACTTAGGCCTAATTAGGCCAGAGTCAGAGCTGGCGGTGCATACACCATCAGCTTTGTTGTGGCAGCCCTGCCATCACCTACACATGCGCTTCCCGTTTCCACATTGACAGAGGTGTAACATGAGTCTCTCTCTCTCTCTCTCTCTCTCTCTCTCTCTCTGTGCGTGCGTGCAGATGAGCTGTCCCAGGGCACCCTCGGCCAGAAGCGAGACCTCACCGAGCCCCCGGAGCTCCGCCCCTTTTCCAAACCTGAGCTGGCGATGACACAGAGCTTCAGACTCATCAGCTCTGATGACTGGTGAGCGACACACACACACACACACACACACACACACACATCCAGAATTGGCAAAAGCAGTCATAACTTGTGAGTGTTTTTACTGACGTTCTGGACGCAGGGAGAAGAAGATCGAAGGCCTCACGTTCCTGCGCAGCCTGGCCCAGTACCACGTGGACACGCTGCAGACCAGGCTGCATGACGTCTGCCTCGCCCTCGTGCAAGAGGTAGCGCTGCATGTCTGCTCACTCCTTCTTTTGGGGTTCTCTCTCTCTCTCTCTCTCTCTCTCTCTCTCTCAACATGTGTGTGTGACAAGCGCATGCACACACACACACACACACACGCGTTGCGTGTGCACGCTTGTGCGTGTGTACAGTCTGTTACTGTCTTAAGTGTAAAACAAGCTGGTCTAGATGCCTTGCCGCCTGTAAAACCACCCTAATCAACGTTCCACCACAGAACAAATGGTTGATTCGATATGAGCGTGTAAAATGTAACATAATGTAATCATTCATATAGCGCTTTTCGAGGCACTCAAGACACCCTGCTCACCAAACCGTAAAGGATCCCGAGGATGAGCATAAAACCAATGGCATTCCGGTACGCTCTTAAAAAAAAACGGTCTTTCTCTCCGTCTCTGTGTGCGTGTCGTGCACAGGTGAAGAACCTGCGGTCGGGCGTGTCCCGCGTGGCGGTGTGCACGCTGGGCGACCTGTACAGCCACCTGCAGCGGGCCATGGACCAGGAGCTGGAGGCCACGGCGCGGGCGTTACTGCAGAAGGCAGCCGAGAGCAACGCCTTCATCCGGCAGGACGTGGACGCTGCGCTGGGCCGCATGGTGCAGCACTGCACGCCCACGCGCTGCATCAACGCCTTCCTGGTCGGGGGGCTGAGGTCAGGGTGCACGCACGCACGCACATAAACAAACCAGACACGCACACGCTGTAGTCCCCTTTGTTTAGCTTCCTAGTGAATCTGCCACTGTGCGTTTCTGCTGGGGTTTTTTCCAATCCATATTACATGGCACACGTTCTTGCTACTATGACATAGATTTGCTACTAGATTGACCTTATTTCCATCTGTTCTGTATGTGTTGTCTGCAGTAATTTGAACGCGGTGGTGAGGAAGTGCGCCGCCCAGCACCTGGCCGACCTGCTGGAGAAAGTGGGCGTCGCCCGCCTGCTGTCCGGAGGGAAGGACGTGACGGACAGAATCCTGCCGGCCGTCGTCAAGCTGGCCCAGGACTCCTCCCAGGAAGCCAGGCACGTAGAGACTCCAGTGAATTAACTTGTTCGGTGAAGACTTTGGTGTCCATTGAAAGGCTTGGTGACATACCGGCATCCCTCCTCCCCCTTTCAGGTACTTTGGGCGACGGATGCTGCTGTTCCTGTCTTCCCACCAGGACTTTGATAAGATTCTGGAGAAGTACATCCCCGCGAAAGACCTGCCCGCCGTCCAAGACACGGTCAGCACCCTCAAGAGCAAGGTACGGAAGGCCCAACCCTCTCGACCTGCGTTACCAGTTGGTTATGGGTCTTGTGAACATTGTTGTTGTTGTTGTGTAGGGCCTTGGTGAGATGCCCCAGGACCCACCCTCAGCTCGGGGCAGACGCTCTCTGCCCGGCAGCAGCACTGTCAGGGCCTCGTCGCTCACCAGGAAGCCCCTCAAACAGACCACCACTACCACCACCAGGTGAGATTCCTCCCAGCCACAGAGGAACCACCTTTTAAACATGTTTGCCAGTAAAACACTCTCTTCTGCTATATGGCGCAGGGTAAGGGTCAAGATTAAGACTACTGAGAAGCCGGCGGAGGCTATATCCTTGCCGACGCCAGCTACTGATCTGGCCAATGATAAGCCGGCGCTGGGAAATGGACTATTCGTTCGACCAAGGTGGTAACTCATGCGTCTAACCTAGCAACCCACTGGATCGGCTACTGGCTTGGCTGGTCATTAGCTTCCGAGGCTGGTAACTAGCACCCGGAGGCTAGCAACCCGCTGGATCAGCTACTGATTTGGCTGGTCACTTTCTTCTTTCGTATTTTATTGACAGATTGGAGCCAAATGCGGCGCGTTAACGCCACCAAATGTAGACAAATGGGATTTATCTAGAGTCTTTGAATTAGTCTATTTTTTTGTTAACAAGAACAGGTATATACAGTATATATAACGTAGTCACCGACTTTCCTTTGCTGATCATTTATGTGTGGCATTGCTGCTTAGAACGTGCATGTGCACAAAAATATCTTGAAAAAATATGTTCAATTGTAGAACCATACAACTGCCAAGAAAATGTTGTTTAATAGTTAATGAAGGCCATTAGCCATTACATTTAAACCTATCATTACAGTAATCACCCATTACATTTAAACCTACACCAGTTAGTTTACCAAGTCAAGCCCAGTCAAGTTGCCTTTTCCTTTTCTGTGGGTTATGAATATGAATGTACAATCCAGCTGATTATGTCTGATCTGGTACAGCAGGGTTCGCCTAGATGGATGGTATAATAGATTCATGTAGACAGGCCATTAGATCTGCATTGGACTACATGTAAGCTGCTGTTTCGTTTAACTGCCAATAGATGTCACTGTAAACACAGTATATCAAGCCGGTCAACAACAGTTATTTCCACCCTTGCTTATGAAGATATGTGTTTAACTTATTTAATGCACACAACATACTGTAACATGAAAGGAGAGTTGGGCTTAACTCTGGCATGGCATCTACCTTTGTAACCAGTGGGCAGGGCTAGGTAATCAATCAA
>OOFB01036589.1:67630-87302 GCA_900323305.1 Trachyrincus murrayi
CACACACTTCTGTGTGTAGCCCTTCAGCAGGTCTATTTAAATACCCCCTCCAGCAGGAGGGGGTATTTAAATAGCACAAAAAGAGGCTGTGTCTGATGTAATGATCTTACAAGCGTCTGACATTGTGTGTGTGTGTGTGTGTTTCTGTGTAGTGAGTGTCTGTGTGTGTGTGTCTGTGTGTGTGTGTGTGTGTGGGCCTGCTAGCTGTGGTTACACTCACATAGAAGCGGTAGTGGGACACGTCGGAGGGCACCGCCACGTTGTAGTGGCCCATGGCCTTGTAGACGTTCTTATTGTGTTTCACGAGCACGCCCTGGGGCCACATGTACTCCACCGTCCATCTGTTTCAAGCACAGCAGAAGAATAATTAATTAGAAGTATAATATCATTTTGTTCATCGTTTTTTTTTAAGTTGCTAAAAGATGAGCCGCATTAGGATCAATTGATTGTCGTCGTAAACAAACACGATACACCAAACAAACACTAGTATCCATCTGCCGGTTTTAACTGTAGCCGGCAGGCATTGGGAGAGATCTGGTGGAGCGGGTTCAGTTGATTGCCAAGCTTTTAGGGTTGGGCTAAATACAGCTCCTATTGTAGCTCCAGGAGAGCCAAACCTGCTCAACCTGCACCATTTACTCTGTGTTGTCATTATATAATAAAACTAACACTGTTCCACTGATTCAAGCTAGTCTGAAGTCACTCCACCCTTAACTTAACTCCCTCTCTGTGACAAAGCTCGTGTCAAGATTTCCCCGCCACGGTTCTCCACGGACGACAACAACAAAAAAGCCCCGGGGTTGATTGAACTGTGGGTGGATGAATGTATTGTTTAGTCACTCAAATGGTGAACAAATGTGAAGGTCGAATAGTGCATGTTTAAACTGGGAGTCAATTACACGCCAATTTCACCAACCGCGCATCCCAGCGTCTCCTACAGAAAAGCACCCCCCCCGCCCCCCCGACATCGCCTGCGTCATGCGTACATGTGCTGGAGGACGTTGGAGCACAGTGAGGGGTCCACTTTCTGCCAGCAGCCCAGGTGGGCGGCGGCCTTGTGCAGCAGGTCACAGTAGCGCGGCGGCAGAAGGTGTCTCATGAGGATGACGGACGTGCTGACGGACACCAGGATGAAGAGCTCACAGGACCAGCGCTTGTCTACGTACTGGGTACTCTGCCGGAAACACAAAACAAACAAACACAAACAAAATGAATATTGAAATATCAAAATTTAAGTCCCTGATCGTCCTTCCCCATAATACTTTAGCCAGCTACAAGTTACAGAGGGGGAAGACAAGACATGTATCTTTTTTTTTATATACAACCATATATATACACAACATATGCAATACTGTATGCATAACATATATAGAACGCTATACATGTTCCAAAGCCTGCGGAGCACGAATATCGCCTCATATCTGTAGCGCGACACAAACGTGTAACGTCATAAACCCTGCCAAAATGACCCCCCCCCCCCACCCGACCGCTCACCTTGACAAACCAGACGGGCACGAAGGCCACGTAGTAGGCACTGAGCATGGAGCTGACCAGCACCTCCTTCATGCGCCAGTTGAAGTCCATTTTCAGGTACTCCACCTCCTTGCGGATGAGGTCCGGTGAGAGGCAGCAGGCGTGGGTGGGCATGGCCTGGACGCCGTACAGCTGGCTGGTGTGCTGCTTCCACGTCTCCTTGAGCACCGTCAGGTAGTCCCTGCCCTTGCCCATGCTGCCCACCTCCTTGGAGCCGATGCTGGCTATGGGCGAGAGTGGCCCCCCGCGCCGGAAGTCACAGCTCAGCCGGAAAAAGGGAATATACATCCCAAATCTGACAGAGAGGTGAGGGGGGGAAAGGAAGAGTATTTGCCGATTTTTGCATTCTTTAATATCCTGCATTCTTTAGAAGCATGTCATGCACTTCAGTCTCCATAAAGGCATATGGGGCTGAAAAGTATGTGTTTAGATGAATCTGCAACACTTGTGAATGGAATCCTATCCTGTTCTTGAGGCTGTATAAAATAGTTTTACAATAATATAAAATAACCGCCCACCAGGACCGTCCCAAAATCAAAACTGAAAGTGAAATGAATAGCAGCATAGCGCTGCTGTGGTGGTGTGTTAAAAAAAATCACACGTCTCTATAGCAGCTTATGCAGTTTGAACGTGTTTTTTTTTTTTTTTTGTTGAATATTGGATATTCAACAGATACTCAGGATATTCACGCGGTGAAGTAAAGACACGATCACCGGTATAGCAGCAGCACTCCTCTCTAGAGCTATCATTTGGTCAATATTTCTACACAATCTGCGAATTACAAAGTGCCCCGCCCCCAACTAAAATGCAATTCAACTGGATCACGTTTCAAAATTTCCCCAATGGATATAACATTGAAGATGCTTAGAAGTGTATCTAGCTCTACAACAGGAAAAAGCAGGTGACCAGCCCAGCTCCGGTGTGGGTGTAACGCACATTAACTGTATAAAATACAGACTCAAACTGACTGTCGATAGGTGTAAATTAGTGCAAACTATTGTGGACATTTACAAAAAAACAAACGCCTTTTGGACCGTGTATCCCATGACAATGTGTGGGCCGGGGACTTACGGGTAGCAGAGGAAGAGCAGGCTGAGGACAGAGTAGGTCCTGAAGAGGTATATGAGGGACCGACACAGACTCCAGCCCGTCAGAGTGAGCACTGCGAAGCGTGCCATCACCAGGAAGATGGAGTGAGGGAAGGAGAGCTTCCCACTCTGTGACGCCTGTGGACGACGACAGAAGGAGGTCAGAGACGGCGAGACGGGCAAGCACAGGACACCGGGAGAACTACTCTAGTGAGAATGCTGTTTTGATGTGGTGGTACGTTGGGACGTAATAACGTTTGGTGGTCCCGTCTAGCTCTGGTTGAGCATGGCATTAACACTGTTAGGGTAAGGGGTTCGATTCCCAGTGGGACCACACATGCTACCTATGTACTAATGGTATTGTAAGACGATTTGGATAAAAGCGGCCACCAAATGGCATATATTTATTTATGAATTGATTTCATATTTGAGTGGAGACTTGTCATGAACTTCAATAGGTTCAGGATAATCCATCGTTGAAATCTGAACACGTTTATTTAAAAATATGTGACATGCATGAATCAAACACTTACCTCTTTCACAATCGCTGCAATTAACCTTCGTGCCAGTATTATGATTGTGAATACCAGCATATTATAGTCAATAAGGTGAAAGTTCTGTACGTAAAAGAAGAAGAAAAAATCTTTCAGCATCCCTGCAATCAATTGCATCTTTTCAAGTCATCAGAGAAACGTTAAGACCAAGAACGGTGTAATAACAAATACCGCAAATCAACGCAAAACTAAGTCAAAAGCAATAGCACCCAAAGCGCACCAAGCAAACCAAGAGCCCGGGCCGGCAGCACCCGGTTGGACCGCCCCTGGCGGAGTACTCACCAGCGACGTGTGGGAGGGGGGGTGTGAGGGCGGATACCACCACACTGTCTTGTAGATGTTGACGTAGTGGACGAACAGGGCGACCAGGTGGCAGAAGAACAGGTGGAGCTCGAAGAGCACGTTGCGGTCCAGTGACAGCTCCGGGATCTTGCAGTGCTTCAGGGGCACCACGGTCTGGGTCGCCAGAGGGGGGCTGGACATTCCCGCCCCGGAGCCGTTCCTGTGGGTCGGGCGAGAGCTTGTCTGAATTCTTCCCAGGCTAGGGTCATTCTGTGTTGAAGCAGCAGCTTTCTGCTGATAATAGACCCTTTTCACAGAGGCGTCATCGTAGGACAAACACAGGTGTTGCTCATAACACATATTAGGCGTCTGCTACTTCTATGTACCAGAAGGTAGTAGACTAGTGAAGACACCACACAATGACCACTGCTGGTGCAATGAGTGACACCTCTGTTTGCCCTACATTGACACCTCTGTGAATAGGCCGGCCTATAAGAGAAGACCTGTTGCATTACGGGCGGTCTAAATGTCAGCATTACTTGGAACGTCAGTTCCATTACATATTCCCCTAGGATACACGCTTATAAACTATATATACACACACACACACACACACACTACACTCTAGTTTATAAGCATGTGTATATAATTAACTATGTTTGTCCGCTATGAAATAAAGGACTTGTCACATATTCCAATCATTCCTCCTTATGACCAAAAGTGTGATGGCTCCAAATGTATTTAGGACAAGATCCGTGAGTCCTCTCACCTTGTCCGTGAGCGCACCCCCGTTACAGGAGAACTGGTGGAGTGGTTGCCATTGCTCAGGGAGCCCGGCTCACTGCTCAGCGGAGACCTACAGTACGCGGTGCGGTTCGCCCCTCTCCTTCCGCCAGCCATTGCAGACACACAGCACCTCGCTTCAATATTGATTGTTGTGGTTGTGTTTTGTCGACTTGAAGGCGCTGATACCTGGGTCAGAAGAGACATCGCAGACTTCACGAACCCCTCGTCCATGTGTCCAAACAACCTTTGTAACATTGCTATCCAAGCGCTGATTACACATTTTGAGATAGTCAAGATGCAGATTTGGGGAATAATTTGTACTAAAAAGGTAACGAAAATGTATATTTATGTTGCTTGGGGATCTGAATCCTAACTATATGAAAACATTCCTGTAGCATATCACGTGCTTGAACCCCGATATTATTTTATCGTGAGCGTTTCAAAACTTACATTGGCCTCATCAGGTCTTTTAATAACGTTAAGTTTGCGGAAGCTGATTGCTAACTCTGTTGCATCATTTGCTAACTTTAACCGGGTCATCGGACATCTGGACCACCACACAAGTGGCCGCATGTGAAACGTGTTTCTACAATGACCCACGAACTGCAATCTTTCCGCCAAGACGGCGAAATGCATGCTCGACTAAATACAAAAGATTGAGGCCTTGCTAGCTGCTGCTAGCTACCCTAACCCCCAACCAAGACCACAGACAACCACAAGAAAACCATGCTTACCAAGTGGCGAGTAGTAGTCTATGTTAGACGCTCCGAGACGGCAGGGCGTGTGGGATTAAAAACAAGAGTTTCTACAGTTCCACGTCGAAATAATTGCGAGATTGTCATTATAATGAACGAGGATACTCATTGTTGATGTGAAAACAGCTACCACTGCTGGATAGGGGGCGCGGATGTGTTTAGTCACGTGGGAGGGGAGTATTTTAAAGAGACAACATGAGAGAGGATTCAGGCTTTCACTCACATGTGAATATATAATGTAATACTTATTTGTACTGCATGTGAAAGCAGACCAATGTGTAGTTAACAATGGTGGAGTCTCCGACTAAGTTTATTTTCCCTATTGGGTGTTTGTGAAACGTTTAAGGCCCGGGGTTGCAAAACATTAATGGTAGGATGGTGTTTATAAGATGAGCATTTACATAAACTTGCCAGTTGTGCATGTAGTCTATATAGTTTAAAGTAAATGTTCATACGAATTACATTTTACAAGCTTGATTAAAAGGTAGAATGTTTGGAAAATAACAATGCCATCGAAATATACATATATATACACAATATGTAACAATTTGATTAGATTTGACTAGAACAATTGGATTATATTAAATAGAGGTCAACTGAATAGTTAACGCTCATGCCTCCTTGCATAATCCAAGAGGTAATTGCATAATTGTATTATGTAGTCAAAACAGCTGTTGTGTGCACTAACTTGTTCAATTCCGAACATTTGGCTTAAGTACATTTCTCGAGGCACTCCCATCGTCGTTGCATAATACATGTTGTCTTGGCATAATGGGTCCTTTCAGATAATCGAATCATAAAATACATAATCTCACTATACCTAAATGTTTCAGCATGTTATGCAAGAATTAAAAATAACAAAAAATTCTGAAAAATGTCAGTTTATTTGAAGTTGTAACGAGCAGCAAACTTTAGACAAACATTCAAAACCTGACTTTGTAGCAAATACTTTGTTAAAAGTTGAGCAAAATACACTTTTAAAACTACAAACTCAAATGTCACATGTAAAAAAACAGTATAAAAAACCTCTTAAAAATGGTTGTTAATAAGGTAATTAAATTATTAACATTGTACACCACTGAAAATAGTGAGTCAGAGTTCCCTCAAAGTCGAGTCTGCAATACCCAACAGTCAGAAATACACAGCTGCATTTGCACCTCCCGTGCCTTTAAGACCTGAGGACAGAGGAAATAATATAATCAATTGGGACCAATCAGCTAAACTCAATGGGTCCATTTCCTTGAGAAAACCATACCACCTCAAGTTATTCTATACTTAACCATTTAGCATACTTCTAAAGAGTGGCATTGTGCTTTATCCATTGTGTGTGTACAAGATGAGCAATAGTGAAACATCTTTCATTTATAATTCACTAACTCCACCCCATTGCATTTGGTCACGTGTGAAAGATCTACAAACACGGTTAGATGCGAGCGCAGCGAGGGGGCAATAAACCGTATTGTTACCATGAACTACTGTGGTCACATTACAGTATTGTAATCAATGTATGAACGGTATTTTATTGCATTTTTCCTTGTAAGTCGAAAGCATAATTGAATGATAAAAAGCTATTTCCAGAGGTGCATGTGTTGGTTTGTTTTTCTTTTGCATGTAACATAGCTAATGTTTGTTCGCAAGTGTCATCCTAACATCACTGACTCGAGAACTAATAATTTGACTGTATAAATAAATGACAGAATTTACACTCTCGTAATTCTAAGAAATATTAGGCTAGCTTTAGTTAACTGGGTAAAGCTTTTGTGATTTAGTTGTTCATTGACCAGCAACCTGTCCACTTAACAGACATCATATCATCATATTTCTATGGGTACAGGACAGCTAGCCTATTTTGGCAGTTTGACATTCATAATTTTGATCGATGGACATAGCCTATACTATCCCATGATACCATCTAGATAGGCAAGCTACGTTTTACCTTGGACATTCATCATGTAGTCTATGGATGGACATAGCCTATACTATCTCATCGTGAATACATTGTTTTAAAAGTAAGAATTACTTTTAAAAACATGTATTCACATCAAACTTCATCTAGATTGTTTGGACCACAGAATCATGTCAGTTCGTGTTCTGTGCATTTCCCCCCTAGTTTGGTCATATCCCATCCCCTCCCATATTAGGCTTAGTGCATTGATAGATTCTATATAATTAGCTTATTGAAATATAAGCTAATTATAATAAAATAATATGAAATACTATACCGATTACAGAAACAAATGAGTTCCAATGGGAAAACATTACCGGATTCTTATGCTATTCCTGAAAATGAATGGCTATTGGATGTCCAAATGGCCAACTATCGAATGATATATGATATTATACACTTATGATAGAAAAGCCTTGTGTATATACTTCAGAAAATCCACATGCATACAAATCATTAGATGCCTACAATTATGTACTGTGGCCATGTTCAAACTATTAAGTTGTAGTATGACACGTGATCCGAGTTTTGCATTGGAAGTGGGCGCTCGTCTTTTGGACTATTACGACTCCAATCGGCCCTTTTAAAGACTTGGATCCTTAACTGTCCTCTGTTTTTATTATTAAAAGGGATGTGAATCCCATGGTATGTTTAACATTTTCCATCCCTGGCTTTTGCGATTAGCACAGTTAACGGCACAACAAATCCTTTTCATCTTGATGGTTGTCAAGATGTTATCTGTTGTCTATGCTTTCTGCTCAACCGTTTATCTAATACAGGGTGGGTTTGATACGATGTATATAGAAGCGCCATTGAGGCATTTTTGTAAACAACCAAGATGGCTACTGTTGACTCCGCTATCGCAACAGTATTAAATTAACTGAACGGTATATTTTCTCTAAAAGAAGAGCAAGTGCACTTAAAGTTTCTGTTGATAAGATGTTTGCTGTACTTCAGACAGGATTTAGCAAAAGTTTAATTTACCTATGCGCTACGTCACACATTTCGTTGCTCCAATTGGTTGTTGACCTATCCAATTGCAAGGTATTTTGGTCTGCGCCCGTTGACCATGCCCCTTGGAAATCGAAAATGAACTTGCGGTTCCAGAGTAATACGGACTTGCAAATTGGTCTGGCGATGTCAGGCTATTTTTGCCCATAAAAAGTATGAATTAAAGAAAGTTGCAGATGCATCTTTTGCCTCTAAATGTTATCAATACACTACCACCACACACACAGGAAAGTTATACCTTGAATGAATAACCCTGAATATCATAGCACTGAAATGATATTCAGGGTTCAATATGCACATGTACATTTTTACAAATGTAGTCATGAATTCAAAAGGTTTAAACTGAATAGGTTTCTACAGATTGACATGTAAATAATCAGTTGGAGCATACATACTGTAAGTAGGCCAACAAGACCCCAATCAAACTATAGCCTGAAGCAAATTTCACAATAAATAGTTATTTCTGATGACTGTTCACCAGTATTCAAGTGATGCGTGTTACTCGTCAATTTACCATGATTGGTTCACTGAAGTGTAGCACACAGTATCCAACGTCACCCCAACGTGCCGACCACCTAAAAAGAGAAAAACAAAATGAGCCTAGGACATGCAAGCCCCACACTGGACACATGCAACATTGACGAGGTTGACTATGAAAAGGATCATGCAACTCGAGCTGACAGGGTTTTTGTTGACCAATAGTTCACACGATTTTAGTGTATTCTTCACTATAAGGAATTATCAAGATAATATTTGCAGTGAAATGAATGGACCAGTTATTTGAGCAAGAGTTGCATTACAACCATTTCTGAACGTTTTGTACAGCTAATTTTGCTCGGAATGCACTACTAATAGCAGCTTTTAACCTACAAATGTTTTTTTGAGGGTAACAGTTTTTGGGTGACTTGCATGACTTGCATTTTAAAACAGAAAACAAAACAAATAAATCTAACAGATGAGTGTTGGGGTTAGTTTTACCTTTTTGTGGCGATCTTTTGGCTTTTAGAATCCTCCCCTCTGCGATTTTTTTCTTTTATAACAAAAACATCCAGCATGACTTTGCATCAAAGTCAAGTAAGATCCCTGTAAGCTTGATTTGAAATGCTGATGAAACTCAAGTCATTTCAAATGGTTGAAGATACGTGGCTCTCTGGGGAGCTCCAAGAGGTATGCTAGCTAAAGGTTGACGACATAATACATGTTAGAGCACTATATTATCAAATGGCAAACAGGTTTGTGTCAATACCACAATAATAAACTTTTATTTTTGGAGGATAGTGAAGACAAAACTGTAAAGAAAAATCCCAGGACTAAACGGGTTTGCAATTTCAGCTTTTTGTTCTCTTTTTTGTTAAAAAAAACCAAATGACGTTTGTTTAGTTGGATACACTATTCAAAGGCAATAAAAAAAAACAATAAAATATGATATATAATAGGATTTTGATACAACAAATACAAAATACGATTTTTAGAATGATTAGAATGAACTAGGCTTTATTGATACAACGCAATGCAGCAACACAAATGTTTGATATATTTAGTATCCTATTTAGCATAGAGCACACAAGCCTTTTGGAAACGATGCGACTTTAAAGCATATACATCTGTCCTGGGATTATGCACAGAATATTGAATTGGCAGCAGTGTATTTAACTGCAAGTCCATTTAGCCTTTACTGAATTTATAACAAATAATAGATTGCTGACCAATTTAAGCAAATAATAAATTGTTAAAGAATACCAATTCCTGGTGTTGCCAAATGAATGTTAATATAGTAAAGTAGTAATCGTTTTGAATAAGATTTCACGAGTCTATCCAGATTCAGATAAGATTTGGATGAAAAGTATATACACAAAAATGCAGTACAGCATACCTCTACACGTTTCTTTTTATTCAAAACAGCTAAAAAAAAGCTGCGTTTGGAGTTGCATCTTGATCTAGTCTATTTAATGATGTTACATTGAGACACTCGCATTATCCTTTTTTTTGTCTGCTCATCGAGGACATTTGAAATGCAGCCTAAATAAGACAGCTAAATCGCCACAATCACATATTATTGGGAAGTAACTGAAATGATAACCATTCAAACAAAACGTCTAAACATTACTTTATCTGATTATATTAATGTAACCAGGAGCCTAGACCTAAAACCGCCAACTACACTAACAAAACATTTTATGAAACTCTCTCTAAACAACGAGACGTCCTGCCTTCGCAGATTTGTGGCACACTGCAATGCACCCAACAAACCTCCCTACGTTTAGTACAAAATAAAAAAGGTCGGTGTAAAATAAACATGAATAAAGGGAACCAACAAGAAGGAAATTACTTTTGGAAAAGTTAAAAGTGAGTTACAATCGTAGACCGTTGCTGGAGCAACTTTCTACCAGAAGCCATTCAGTATCTTCCGTATGGGTGCTCCCTGTACCCTCCCTTGGACTGCCTGGCAGGAGGGACCTTCCCCCCGGCTCCAGCATTGGGCCATGACCCCTCCCAGTCATCTTGAGCTGGGGAGACACGACAAACGAGACATAGAAGAAATAATGAATGGCAATTAATGGCTTCATGATATGCGATGCCATCCAGAACCGTGGCAGTTCTAATGCCGCAATAAGATGTGCTATACGGTCATTACCGCAGCACACCAAAAGGTCCATACATGCAGAAGACAATGCACTGGAGAGCTTACTGTAGGCGTCGTACGTAGGCTCCTGGGGCTCCCCGTGTCCGTAGTCGTAGTATTCAGTATCTCTGAGGACAGGACAACAAGTGAAACGTGAGCACCCTTCTACATTCACGCCTAGACTTAAGCTCTATGTCATTGCGATTCAAAGGTTTCACTAACGCCGGTGCAGCCTGTTGGTTGTAGTAGTTCTCATAGGACTCGTAGGCGGGTTCCGTGTAGGACTCTTCATAGGGCGGCTGAGGAAGGGAACACGGAACATTTCTTATTATTTTTATTATGAACCGATGCGGCAGGTGATCAACTCAGCCCCACTGTGATCAAGAACAGGTCCGGAGTCGGGCGACGTGTACGGACGAACAACAACTCACGTAGTCCTCATAGGACTCCGACTTCGGTTGTGAGGCGGGAGGGGGGGGGAGCTGGTGCTGCTGGTGAGAGAGGGCCGCGGCAGGGAGCATCCTCGGTGCCCCGGATGTAGGGGGCCTCGAGCGGGGAGCGGAACCCCCTCTGTTGGGCGGGGCGGGAGGACCGCTCCTGCCGGCCGGCGCTCCCCTGGGTGCACCGCCCCTGCCGAGGGCTCCGCGGTGAGCCCCCCCGCGTGGCGCTCCACCACGAGGTGCCCCGCGTGGCATTCCTCGGCCCCTGAGTAATGGCACACAATTATGAGCAATGGGCCACATTTGCAGTCTGGTCGTCTAGAAAGAGAATGTTATATAGTCCCGTAGACACTAGGGTGTCGACGGCTAGGCAGCGCTAGGAGGCACATCTCTGAGTTCTTGCTCGTTTCAGTAATATAACAACAGTTATGGCATCATTCTTAATGGTAAAATGTTTACAGCAGTCGGCCCACTCTTAACTACCCTAAATGCCTTTTTTACTACTCATCTAAAAGCTAAATCCCAGGAGAAAGAACAAACTTGTGCTAACCTGGGTCCTGAAGCGTTGGGTGGGCCACCTCTGCCCCTGCCTGGGTGACCACCTCGCCCCCGGCCTGAGCCATCCTGTGCTCCATTGAGGTAGTGGGGGTCCATGTACTGCTCCTGCTCACCAGGCTCCTGTAAAAGCACACATACTGAATTGAATAGTCTGCAGACTACCCAGCAGAGAACCAAGTAGAGACAAACTTAGCACAGTGACAATGGTCTTTGATATGGAAATATGCATGTTGATGGGCATGAGCACACATGCTTATAATATATAAATGATACTTATGAATTAAAAATAATAATTTCAAAAAAACAACAGTCTCAACTGAGGGTCACAGATTTGGAGAATTAAAGACGGCGTCTAGACTACCAAACTAGGTATTGTGACAAGTTAATCATCACAACACTTGGTGACTTTACGGCACAACTCAAAATTGAAACATTGCCCAGCCCTGTGGTGTGGTTTCATCAAGAGAAGATGCTGGACACGTACTGGGATAAGGAACTTCTTGACTTCGTCCATAGCGTGAGCCATGCGCAGGTAAGCCTCTGGGATGGGAGCGGTCACCTCGATGAACACATGCAGCTCCATGGAGAGGTGGGCATATTTAGCCTCACCACCCTTTCTTAGCTCTTCCTCCTGAAGACGCACATCACAAGTAACTCTGTTAGCAATACATAACACCATGTGTAAACAGGTATACATATTGCGTGGAAGTCACTGTACCTTATTCTTGTCCCTCATGGAGCCCTTCCCTAGGACTGAGATCTTGGCTCCGGTCTCCTCCTGGAGCCTCTTGATTGTGTTCCCTTGAGGGCCCAAAATCTTACCGACAAAGTTTACCTAATGTGAACACATGGGGGGGGGGGGGATTAATGACCTGGCCAGGTGTGTTCAGTGTTAAGAGAATGGACATAATCTATGAACCGACCAGGCTACACATCTACACACGCATACGCAAGTACGTACCCTTGGATATTGCTTGGTGGGAATGAGTACGCGCTCCTTGAGTTTCAGGTTCCTTGTGGCAAACAGGTCCAGGTATGTTTCTTTTTCTGTGTCTTTCAGTGTCTCGCCCTTCTGAACCCTTTCAATCTCTGCAGACAAAAGTGTGTTGTTGTTTTTATCATTACTGTTCAATGCCTAGAACAATTAATAGATTGCTTAACATTTTGAGGTTATCTATACCTATAAGAATCATAGTACAAATTGGGCTTTGGAGGCAATTATGTCAACATTAAAAGGGCCAAGTAAGTGTATTCATATAAAGGTGTGTGCCAAGTGAATAACATAATGATACATCTTTCGTATTCGTGGATTAGCCGTTCGCGATAAACAGGTAAAGTAAACGATGCAAATTACATGAACGAGTCAGGTTTAAATCAACGGTTTTGAGCGTAAGAGATGCAAATAAATCTGTATAGATCCTGCAATCGCACGGGTGGGTGTGCACCCTAGTATACAGATTCGCGGGGGCTTGCCAGTTGTTAATCTGTCTTAAAATAGCGACGAGTTAGGAGGTCCATAAAACGGAAAAAGGTATATCCGCGAGAGAATTGGGATGTATGGTTTTAGGTGCATGGCCCACAATACACGAACTCTCGTGGTTACAGATGTCGTCTCAACGAACAAACAAGTATGCAAACAGTACTTTCAGATGATATCCTGATATGTCGATATGTCCAATCCAATATACACAATTTGATACAAATTTGGTTATCAGCTTCCCAGAAGCACCACGTGTGTGTGTGTGGAGCCACAGCCTCTACCAGAGACCTATTGTGAGGCCTGTGGGTGAACAGGCCTCCCTGTACCGCACAGCAGGTCTGCCTATGCTAGCAGAACCATTAGCATGCTCAAACTCTTACCTGCAGAAATAAGTTTCATGGCATGTGTGAACGACGAATCCAAGCTGTCCTTTTCTGCGAGTAGCTCTGGGAGATATTTGCTGTCGTCTATTTTGCCTTTCTTTTGTGCTGGGCTTGAATCCATGGCGGAGTCCGGTTTGATCTTAGCATTGGTGAGACTCATCTTTGCACGTTCAGACAATGGACGCGTATCCGTTAGCTACGTCGTCGTCTCCTTTGCTCCAAGAAACCGTAAACTACACCGATGGCAATATTTCGTCTGATGTGGGGAAACGGGTAATTCTGGTTTCCTATCCTTTCGTTGCAAGCCGTTGCGTTCGCAAAATTTAAATGAATGGCGCAGTTGCCAATGTGCGAGTTTCGGCTAAAAGACTCGAAGCGGTGGAAAAAAAAAGGGCACAAAGAGGCGTGGACAATGACGTCACGGCCAATCCGAATCGAGAGGACGTTCAAAAGCTGATGAGGACCCTGCACACGAGAAGATGTTTTGTACAGAAACATTCATTTAGGGGGGGGGGGATAATTGGCCTGTGATCTCATAATTTTGTAAGTGAAGCTAAATATGTGAAATATTATAGATGCGTTATGCAATACAAACCATAATGTTAAGTACAAGTCGAATAGTAGGCCTACACAATGGTTATATAAAATAGCCTCAGTTTGGACAAAGAACACTACAAAGAATAGATTTTATACAATTTGTAATAACCCTAACATTTTGAATCCTTTATAAGGTATCTATGTACACTTTGAATGGATCCCATCTGCAGTGAAGCATGGGATGTGTCTGGAGCAAGCCATGTAGCCTCTCCTACTGTCCACAACACTGTTAACGGTAATACTGTAATATACTACATTACTGTTGAAACAAATGCTAGAATCCACAAAAAATCAGTTTGTGTCAATGTTTTGCACATATGGGGATAGGTCAACACTAGTGGCCACTCATGCATGGAAATTATTTGTATGGTAATTTAGCCTATGGTCACTAATGCAGCTCCCCCCAAATCTCTTCAGAGTAAGGACTATGCACTATACTGACAATATCTACAACAAAATCTCTGAATGAAGTACACTACACTTTAAAACAAGATATATATAATACAACTCTTTATTAAACATTTTGTTTATTATACAAAAAGTTGAATAAAAGCAAAATTGCTGAGATGTTTTTAAAATGTTGGGTACATCATAGGCAATATTAACAATCACTGCCTTTTAATAAAATCAATCAAAACTCAAATTAAAATGACCACAAACCTTCATAAATAAGTGAAATACATAGTTACTTGAAAGTAACTAAATTAATTTAAAAATAGCATCCATAAAAGATGCAAGTAGCCTACTTTCTGTACTTGCATTTGCTTACAATTACTGTGAGTACAATTTAATGTAAAAAAAAAAAGAGAAAAAACCTTTAATGATTTGAAATTAAACTGGTATGATACCGGCATGTCAGTGGGAATCTTAGAGAGGCCAAATGTGTTGAAATACTTCCAAATTGACTTATGAAATAATGAAAAGCCATAGCTTAGATTCATATTCAATGTTAGTTTGCTGTCCGAGCAAACTAATCACCAATGCTCATTTTTCAGTGCATATAAAATACAGATGACCTTCCACAGGAATGAGGTGGCCACTCTCGGTAGGTCTGTATCATGGGGTGATCACCTGCGGTCCTCCTCAGATGTCCACAATGGTAAAAATCTCAGCTTTCGCTTTATCGTGGATTTGCATTGCAGAGTATGTGATGGCCTTCACCTCTGTTCCCTAGAGACACCAACACAACACTCTTGTGAGATTATTGCGTAGCTATGAAATCCTTTTTTTGTCTTAATTCATAGCAAAATATTTTCTTGGCTCAGAGTAGCTTCACAGGGACAAACAATAGTTTAGCTTTCTTAAAATCACTTAATGTCTAATTTAGTTGATTTGATTCTACCTCTCAAATGTATCTCTGTGATTCTGATTACTTTACTGGAAACACTACCCTGACCCTTCCTCTTAGCCTTGCCTATTTGTCGTCAATTATGTGTCTGAGCTCTTGTTATGCACTTTGTATCGCTGTTTTGCACGAAAAGTGCTATATAAATAATGGATTTGATTACATTTGTTACATTTGGGTGAAAACAAAATACATGACCTACCTGTGGATGCTTCTTTAAGCAGAACTCCTCACCCCACCTTAATAAACCATTTGGGATTTAAGGGAATTAGGACCAGACCATAGTAATTAATAGTCTAGATATATATGTATGATAAAGGAATAGGCATACAATACAATAAAACACAATACTCTCGTATCAGTGATGACATTTACAATTTACCTGCCAGTGATTGATAAACTCACCCAATTGATCGGATCTTGAAGTGCATTCTGTCAATGTGCAAAACTTTGACTTCCTACAAGGGAGATAGTGTTCAGCCAAATAATTAAACACTTCACCGTGAATTACTGACTTAACAAAAGGACCCAAAAGGATCTAGTGTTCGCCAATACAGTATATTAATACAATTTAAGACTCAACGAGTTCTTGTCTTTCATTGTTGAATTCAATCGAACTGATTCAATAAATTATGTTGGACATACTTACCCTTGGGACGAAGAAAAGATCGGCACTGAACTTGAACAACCAATCATCAAGAAAGTGGAAAAGAAGAGATTCCATGTCATGCCCTTTTTATGAGACAAAGTGGAAAAGCATGACTTATTAGAAAACAGAGCATGTTAAGGAAAACTGATTCATGACCAATAACGTCGGACTTAATGTTAATGGAGATTGAGATGAGTCTCACCCTCTGACTCCACATCCACGGTAACCAGAGGCTCCACTGTTTCTGTGTCCGTCATGTAGCCGAACATGCCCATTGCGCACTGTTCAAACGCTTCTTCCAGGGTGTCGCCCCACGAGTGGATTCTTGAAATAAAAAGCAGAACATGTCCATGACAATATAACGACGGAATTATATAGATATCCACACACTAGCCTATACTCACTGAACATCAGCAGTATGATCCAAATCTGGGGGGGAAAAAGAAGAAGCCAAAGTCCACCGATGTGATTAGTTGTATTCTTTATTGTTTGAACTCACGAGGAGTTCATTGGATTTGGGGTTTAAAAGTAAACGCAAGTTTGTCATACACTGTATTGTGGACTCACATTCGTATTTCTTGTTAATTGCTGGGTATTTCGACTTGACTGCCTTCTGCTCCTCTGTCAGATCTAGCTGTCGGTCATCCATGGTGTTGTAATATTTCTTCTAAGATCCAACTTAATGGCAGTGAATATGAAGTGCCCAGGTGAGATTCAGGAACCAAAACATGCAAACAAACACTCTTCTTTTTCGTGCGTTTGTTTAGCGCCCTTAAAGCAGCTCTGTGTTCGTTGCCGCCACCTTCTGGCCTGAAGTTTGGGTCGACGTCCACATGTACATTTTCTCATAAAGAAAACATTGTGCTCTGCGAAACTGGAGCATATATTTGTGGCTCTGTCATTTGATTCTCTTTGTAGACTATAATGAAGTGAAAACGAATTTGCTAACAATAATAGTTATAAGTCGTTGTAGACATACTTTGAACATATATCACTAACAGATTATCTCACTGATCTACATAGATCCAAGTATTAGGAAAAAGAAAAGTTCTGCAGTCTACGAACCCCACGTCTTGAAGGAAACCTGATCATATTATTGAGTTTAATTAGAATTAATTGTTAAACGTTGTTCTTGACAAGACTAAGAGCAATGGGTTATGCCATTAAATTATGTTTTGAATGGGACCGTGCAAACCTTTTTGAGACTGTAACTGTGATTAAGGCTATAGCTTCAACACAACGTATTCAGCTCTAACTATAATGTAAAAAAAAGAAACACAGAGACCAATAGATTAAATGCGTGTGTCTTTATTTCGATATGTGAGGAGAAAGTGGTCAGATGGTCATCCCAGGATGGTGTGGCAGTTAATTTCCCGGTCAGTATACATAGGGGGAGGTTGTCTATGGTGTCCAGCCCATCCCCTTATTTCTCCTTTTCCTCAGGGTCCAGTCGGTGTTTCACCATGGAGACCATTCCCTGGTCAATGGCCGGCAGCAGGCATGATGGTGTCACAGGTCCCTGGGGGCGGCTCATGGTGCTCAGCTTGTTGGCTGGAAGATGCTCCCTCTTAAGTAGACGCTCTCCTAGTCCTAGTCCTAGTCCAAGTCTTTCATTTCTGCTGCTGCCAGGGCTCTCCTTGGGCACCCTGGGACACATCGGGTTGAAGGAGAAGTTCTTCTTCTGGCACTTCTTCTGGCATGTCTTTGGTGCGGAGGGTGGGGTCGGCACCGTCAAGGGCACAAGCCTAACCGGAACTTTCATTTTCTGGCACTCGTTGCCGGGGAGTGGTCGGCTGGTAGCGGCAGACCTCTTGGGCCGGTTGTCATATGAGGGCGGTGCAGGCCGGACAGGCTGCAGAGCAGGCAGCTCTGTGCTCCTCCATGGGGAGGCATACACAGGTGCCAATCCTCCCTCATCTGGGAGCACTTTGTGCCCCAGGGAGTTCCCCTGATTGGTGGGACCAATCCAAGACAATGCCACGTTTACATGTGGCATTGTCTTGTAGTAGAAGATCTCGATGTAATGTGAGGTCCTCTCAGGCTTCTTCTGCTAGTCGTTTGTTCTCTTGGAAGATCAGTTTGGAAATGATCTGTCTGGGTGCGCACAGCAATTTTTATTCTGATTGATTGTGATGTCATAACCTTTGAGCTAATTGGGTGCTTTTGTAAAATTCTGTCATAATCATTGTGTCATTGTGATGTCATAATCAAACAATCAATCCTTTTTTTTATTTTGGCCACTTGCAGCTCGCTTCCTTTGACACAGCCTTTAGAGTCTTTTTAAATGATGGAGAAAAAGTTTTTAATTAGTTTAAATCTGTATGTGTTGTGGAGCTCGTACACTTTTGATTTTAATGCTTTAACACTGTCCTCTTCCTCTTGTTATGACACTAAATGTAATGCTTTATCAATGTTTTAATGTGACTTTATACTCGCTTTTCATTTCATTTCACTGCACACCCCGTGTATGTATGTGACGAATAAACTTCTTGAAATCTTGACCTTTGTTTTATACTTTTCCCATGAGTTTTATGTTATTTTGTCTCTTATCTATGCAAATTATGTATTATTTAAAACCACTGTACAAAAAAAATGCATTATTATTACTTGTAAACCAATGCAAAGTATGTATTTCTATGTGTATGTGTGCCCTACTCTTTACTTAATTCAAATGTAAAGAGCTTAGAGATTTAGATAAGCATAGTCATATTGGTTTCCTATCAATTTTCATAAACCTCAAAACATTTTCACACATGTATTTTTTGTATTATCTTTTTATTGGAAAAGTCAGGGAATCTACAAAACATCAGTTTTGACATCAAATTATAATCTATAGTTATAGGCAATATCCACTCCCCCATACTTCCGGACCTTAGACGCGTCAGACATAACCACGCCCACGCCGGCTGTTTATTGGTTAGTCACATCCTATGCTGTTGGCGCCATTGTAAGGTTGCTTTTACTCTCTATGTGAAGTCTTTACCACATTTATCGTCTTTTCCATAATACTCTTTTTTGCTACAACATCATGGCTGATAAAGAAGGTATGGGACATTGATTATATGTATTTTACATCAAACTGTGTAGGATTTAGTCACCTATGACAATTAGACCATTAAAGGTTGATTACGCGCCAGTATCTCCCTTTATCGTTACAAAGTAACCAATGTTACCGGCACGCTAACGCCAACTAGCTAGGTGAATGTGTACAATTTCACAGAGATGTGTTTTTAAGTACACGTTTAGATGGACGATTGAACGCATTTCATTCGCGAATGTGCTGCTTACACTAACAAGGGAAAAAACGGCTCTGTGGCTGAATCAATATTCACACTCTGACCTAAATTGACTAAACAGTGCGAGTTGGCGCTGAATGTGATTAACGATGAATGACTGAATGTGTAATTACAACCCTGTTCATTTGTACAGCCGCGTTCGACGACGCCGTGGAGGAAAGGGTGATCAATGAAGAGTACAAGATCTGGAAGAAGAACACCCCCTTCCTCTATGACCTGGTGATGACCCACGCCCTGGAGTGGCCCAGCCTCACCGCCCAGTGGTTACCCGATGTCACCAGGTCAGCCACGGGATTCATTGGTTACGCCAACGGGGGGGGGGGGGGGGGGGGGGGGGGGGGAGTGCG
>OOFB01036590.1:6305-17295 GCA_900323305.1 Trachyrincus murrayi
CTCTGATTGGCTCTTATGTATTCATTCATAAACTTTGATAGTAGTAGTAGTAGCATTTACGAACAGTGTGTGTGTGTGTGTGTGTGTGTGTGTGTGTGTGTGTGTGTGTGTGTGTGTGTGTGTGTGTGTGTGTGTGTGTGTGTGTGTGTGTGTGTGTGTGTGTGTGTGTGTGTGTGTGTGTGTGTGTGTCTTTCCTTGGTTATCGCCGTCTCATCTGAGTGTTGAATGAGCGTTGAATTGTGTCACACCTGACTACACCAGGAAGACAGGAGCCAGCTGGCCAGGAGAGACGGGCGGACGGGCAGACATGCGTTGTGTCCATGACACACACGATGTGTGTGTGTGTTGGATGTTTGGATGCTTGTCATGTCAGAAAAAAAAAATCTGAAAGCACTGAGCGTCGTATCGACTAGGACTTATCAAAATGGCGTCCGTATCCTGAAACGCTAACCCTCAGCACTCAGGATGAACATGAGCACAAACCCTTTGGTTCTATACATATTTTTGTAGTTGCATTAAAATAGTTATGTTTATTAAGCGTGTTTAAAGGTAAATACAATTGTTGATAAGATTATGTAGGCCTACATATAATGATGGAAATTGTATGGAGAAATATAGAAATATTTTGTAGTCTTATTGTAGGACAACTCGAATGAAAACGACAATAAAACCTTGAATATATATATTGCACGTGTGTGATGCTTTTTATTTGTGTTTGATAAATAATACTTTGGTTTTTGGTAGTGAAGACAAACCATTCATCGTTCATTAATAACTATAGTCAATGCAAACAATTTAGGTCTGCATTACATTCTTTCTTAAGTGTTTCCTAAATGCTATGACTCTGGAGATCTTAATTGTTTGGTATGTTTGGTCCCAATTGTCCATTACGTAGGCCTAATATGAGGTATTATGAGTTACGTCACAGGACGTGCAAACGTTATGAGGGTTCGCCCCGCCCCCTTTCCGCCTATGAACTCTCCAAATTCCAGGTGCTTTACGCAGCAGGTGTACACTCAGACACACAGGACATTAGGGTAGGTAGGCTACGAGCCTGTTTTTTATTTATTTTTTTACCTTTGAAGTACTTACACGGTAGTCCTTCTATGACTCGTATGGCCCGTAGCGCACGACGGCCGTTGCGTTTTTAGGCATTTCTTTGTCTCGATGGATGGTCTACTTTACGGGACGTGTTGGTCAAGCAGACGCGTCTCCGTGGAAGTGGACGTTGTTTACCCGCTGACGTCACTGCGCAGCTTGTAGCCTATGAACGAGCATGTTTTTCATCATGGTCATGTTTAGACATCATGTCTAAACATGATCATCATCATGTCTAAACATGATCATGATGAACATGATCATATCTAAACATGGTCATGTTCATCATGGCTGCGACACACCAGATAGATGCAGCCCTCATCATTCAGAAGTCATTAAAGCAGGCTGTATCTTGCACACTATTTCAGAATCAGTTAGAGACGCACTGCTTGCATGTTGTCGAGAAATTAATCAGATGATTTTATTGCTTTTTTGTGTTTCACAACAGTTCAGATTAGACAATATAGCCAACAATACTTATATTCACATTTATTAGATATCATTTTAAATCACAGCATGATTCGTTTTTAAAGTTATATTTCATGTCATATAAAAATAAATAAAATTAATCCCTTTTTTGTTTTGACAATAAATATACACAATAAATATCCATTATCCTCATATATTAGTTATATACTATCTCTTTTTTAATTCAGAATATAACTATGTAGACTGTAGCGTATTCATATAATTTTAAATGTAGTGCAACAGCAAATGTTCCCTTTTGACCGCCTAGCAATGTTCCTGTAAGATGGTCACTTTTACACAAACCACTGGCGCTGGCTAATACTGAGACAGTCAACACTCAAGAAACCACAGTTTTGCATTTCTATTTCTCATGTTTGTATCGCAGTAAGTGATCCTGCACATATACGTAATGTAAATATAGTAATAATACAAAATAAAATGTAATACATTTTAAAAAACGAATTTATACTAATAATAACTAAGTAAATAAATACATAAAATAAGGCATACATAAGAAAGTGCAAACATACATTCATCCTCCAGTTAACGTCATTTATATTAAAACTATTTCTTTACAACAGAGAAGGTTCTGTTGGGTAGCTAACATCTAAAACACACATCAACACGTCCAGATTACACAACATGTTACATTATACATACACAGAAAAACTTGACACATCCTTTCCAATTTTCTAATATTCTAACTTCACTATCTATTTTTTGGCCAATAGCAGCTGCAGCTGGCATCCTGCTGTTAGCTGGATGTGATTGCTTAACACCATCGTTAGTTGGTAAAGACACTAAGATTTTCCTACAGTGGTCAAATAACTCTCCCTGGGAAGAACCATTCAGTAAGGAGGGGGGGGGGACATTGCATTTATCCCACTGTGCACGCCTTCATTATATATTGCCCTGGTGTGCATAATAATAAGTCACACCATCAGTTAGCCAGGAACCAAGACCAGGAACCAGGAACTAGTATTTCAACATCATTAAAAGGGGATTCTACTGGTTTCACTAACTCACCATGAATGTTTATCTGTATGAAATGGTAAATACATCTTTGTGGAGTGTGTGTTGTTGGTGGCTGGTTTAAGTAGCCTCACCTGGTCGGAGTTAGACTGATTAGACTCTGGGACTGGGTGAGGCTGCACACCTGTGGGGCATTGGCCAATCAGGCCCACAGGTTAAACCAGCCACCAGCAAACACACTCAGGAGGAGCTCCAGCATGTACCACCTGCTCTGTTGTTCAGACTACCACAAAATGACAATAAACCGGTTTACTCATCACTGCCTGTGTCCTGCTGTGGGAGAAGCCCTGGGAAAGCCATAGGAGATGGCATGTGGCAGGGGGAAACTGCCACAATCTTAAACCTTGTTTTGTTGGAACAGTGCAGAGGTCTCACGAGGAGAGGAAATGCTTTAGTTGTTTTTTTTCCTCCTTGACTGACATTGAAGGAAGCAGAAAGAGTCCTGTGATGTCATCACGGACAGCCAATTGGAGCAGCTTATATATTTATATACTTCACAGCAGGTCGGTCCACACTGTCTGCAATGGTGTCCTCTGGTACTGGACAGCACTGGTCTGGTCACCAGCAGCACCTGGGGAGAAGAGAGACTTTACAATCGGACTAGAAGGCCGGAGAGAACTTTGGATTTAATGCTTTGCTGGGGAGGAGTTTGAGGCGGCAGGTCTGGCAGCATCATCTGCTGACGCGTTCAGTTTCTAAGACAAGCATCACATTCGACTGGAGCTCATTTCAAGGATTGGCTTCCAAAATATCTGTGAGCAGAAGAAGGTTTGCCTCCTTTCCAATGATAACATCTTTAAAACAATACTCACATGTATTGTAACTGGTATTAATATCCTGACCTACAAACAGACGCTGAGCACGAAGTACATCATTTAGCAGTTGTAAAGGAGGGCAGTTGTGAAGCTCATACTGTGAGCTCTGAGAAGATAGCTCAGTGTTTTTACATACAAACAACACCTTTACAAACACTAATCACACTTACGACAATGAACGTTCCTCCACTTTTTTTACTTACTTCCATTCTTTGGAGCCTCCTTGTGATGACGTCTGAGTCTGGGTCTGGATCTCCACTTTACTTTGCTCCGCTGCTTTGCTCACTAAAACCTGGGGTGGAGATCTCTGGATGTCCCCCAGACCTGCCGGTTTCTCCCTGGGCTTGCCAACCTGCCTAGTCGCTTGACTCACGATGGGCCTCTCCAGAGTTTGCTCCTTTGGTTTCTCATTGGGTTTCTCAATGGGTTTCTCATTGGGTTTCTCATTGGGTTTCTCGTTGGGTTTCTCATTGGGTTTCTCATTGGGTTTCTCATTGGGTTTCTCATTGGGTTTCTCATTGGGTTTCTCATTGGGTTTCTCATTGGGTTTCTCATTGGGTTTCCCATTGGGTTTCTCGTTAGGTTTCTCGTTGGGTTTCTCATTGGGTTTCTCAATGGGTTTCTCATTGGGTTTCTCGTTGGGTTTCTCAATGGGTTTCTCGTTGGGTTTCCCATTAAGTTTCTCATTGGGTTTCCCATTGGAGTTGGGTTGGCCGGCATGGTGTCTGGTGCATAGGTCCCTCATCTCCAGAAGGCCCTGCTCCAGAGTCTTGACGAACTCTCCGGAGCACGTCCGAGGGCTGTCCCTGAAACTGGACACGCAGAAGAGGATGTGGTCCGACTGGGGGTTGTAGCAGGCGCCGTAGCCGTCCGGGACCACCGGTCCGTAGCAGCAGAACATCTCGACGGTGGTGGGCACCTATAAAGTGTGACGGCCCATGCTTAGGCATTCCTCCATTGTTATCAATGAGACATATTTATCAGTGATGCACTAAAGGTCTTGAATGAAAAAACAACATTTGGATAATAAAATCTAAATGTTTCTCTTGGGTGGAATCAGGTTAGACAGGTTTTATTGATCCCCTGAGGAAAAATAACAACGTTGGGATGCAGAGGGAGTAGGGGAAAGCACAGGCATAAAGGGCAGGAGGATAATGCGTTTACGGCATAAACTAATACTATGATATAATTGAATATAGTTGTAGGTAGACAGGGCTAGATAAGTTGATAAAGTCATGCTGTTACGTATGGTTTGGGAACAGAGGGTATGTGCTGATGTTTTCTTTGACTCAATGTGAATCAAGTGTATTTTTAGCATTATCTTTGAAATAGCAACGTGCATACCTGACTTGTAGACAGAATGAATTGATTACTGATCAGAAAGGCTTCGTCTTTAAATATCTCTGGTTTCTCGAGCTTCAGGTCTTGTGCTATTTCACGGAGTCCCAGTAAGTGATTGTCAATTGCCTTCCCGGTGATAGCCTGTAATGATTGAAGATATTTTTCTGGTGTTAGTGTATGTTTTCATTCAATACCATAGTTCTGCATAGCATGATCAAACCATGGTCATTTTGTCCTCACCAGAACCGTGTACTTCGTCTGTGCATTGATCGCCCCTCGTAACCTGTCCATCTTCTCCGTATCCTGGAAACAGCAATTATATGATTATGTTTTAATTACTATTATTATTGGTGTGCTAGCTGCTTTTATTATTTACACTAAATGTTGACAAATTCCCATTAGCTGATTAGAAATAATCAGCTCATAGAAATGAAAGAGACAGATTATGTGTAGTGTTGATGAACAGAATCAGAACCACATACGAGGTTGTAAGAACCATCTTACGCTTGATTTAGAATCAGCCATCGCTCTGACAAACTCCAGAGCCTCGGCCGTAGCAGAGCGGATGTTGTCCACCCGGCCTTCCCGAAAACGACGGATGGACGCGCTCTCGTAGGTGGACACCAGTCGTCCATGACACCTAGAGTCAGACAAAATCCTTTTTATAGCAGGATGTTTGTTGTTTTGGTGGATACTGTATCTGTATGACTGTATCTGTATCTGTATCTGGTGGATCCTGTATCTGTATGACTGTACTATATCTGTATCTGTATCTGGTGGATACTGTATCTGTATCTGTATTTGATGGATCCTGTATCTGTATCTGGTGGATCCTGTATCTGTATTACTGTACTGTATCTGTATCTGATGGATCCTGTATCTGTATTACTGTACTGTATCTGTATCTGTATTTGATGGATCCTGTATCTGTATTACTGTACTGTATCTGTATTTGATGGATCCTGTATCTGTATAACTGTATCTGTATCTGTATTTGATGGATCCTGTATCTGTATAACTGTATCTGTATTTGATGGATCCTGTGTCTTACTTGTAATAGGCCAGCTGCAGAGCCACCTGGATGAAGGCGTCTGGGCTCATCCTCTGCTTCTTGATGAACTCCTTCCCGTACTCATGGAACTTATGAACGTCCATGTCCAGGTTTCTCACCTGACTGCACACACGCAAAATGAACATTGTGATTACCAACGTTGGGAGGGAGGGAAGGAGAGAGATGGGAAGAGAGAGAGAAGAAGAAAGGAACGAAGGAGCAAAGAAAGACTTGCAGGGAGACCAGACCTGTTGAGTTTCTCTTCAGAAGAGGAGAGGTGCTTGTGGATTTCTGGAGTGCATTTCCAGCGCAGTCTGCGAGGAGCCGGCAGCTCACTCACGCTAGCAGCTCTCACCAGCTTAGACGGACTGCCTATCCTGGGGTCACAGAGAACCATGTGTGTCAGTTTGGGGAGTAAAGGGTGGTCGATTCCCAACGTAAAGGTTCTGGGTTCGATCCCCCGTGTCCGCAGCATAGATGTACCAAACACATGTGGAGCTGGCTCTTTGTTATTGACCCAGTATCTGTATTCACGTCGCTTTAGGGAAAAAGCATCTCCTAAAGGACTGAAGTGTAAACAGGTGACTGAGTTTGTACTTGCATGTATTTGAGGAGGTACTCTGTGCATTGCACAAGGACGATGCCTTCAAAAGCTGAATGCTCACACACCACTCCACAGCAGCCATCGGCTCCTATAACAAACTGACACGGCCATGTTTAGTGTCTAGCGTTTACATGTAACACACATATCATTCAGTCATTCACCGGACACTTTTATACAAAGCGACTTACAAAGTGAGGCTGAGAACAATCAAAGCTTACAATCAAAACTGGACTGAACTGTTTTACAAGGTTACCAGGGTTACCACCAACAGCAGGTGAAGTTCACTTGCAGTCCCGGTTTGATTATCCGACGTACTGTTCGTTTATTCGCTCCACATATTAAATGTATGCGGTCTTGGCAGGGTGTGTGCACACACAGACTAGGGAGGCGTATGAATGATGTAGTTCAAACTAGTTTCATCAAAACATGGAGTCCCTGCTAATGATGACTTCAGGAGCTATGGGGTCGTCGTCCAATGGGATCTCTGAGATTCCTCCTCATCATTTTCTTCTGTTTTTGGCATGTGGTTATTTGACTACATCCCCTGGCATGCCATGGATTAGTCATGAGTTTGGTCTTTCTTTCTTTCTTTCTTTATTTTCTCCCAACTTATAATTAAAACATTTTAAACTAATATCTGAAACAAGAACACATGGAAGTATTCAAAACCCTATTTGAATAAAATCTGCACATCACACCCCGATGCGAACACATCCACTCTCTCTGCTCACCTGCATCGGCTTGTCGTACCAGCGGTTTCCCCCGTTCCTAGCCCCGCCTCCTCCATGCAGCATCCGCATGGCCCTGGACCTGTCAGTCAAATCGAGGCCAGTCGATTGGTCCAGACACACCAGACATAAGCACCTCTCAATCATATCCAGAGAATCTCTGTTTGTGGACTCTAAAGCGAAAAAGAAGAAAACCATTAACTGCCGAGAATGCACCCGCTGGACGCTCCATGCATAGGGAAAACAGGCACGCATTTAAATCAGTTTGACCTTTTTAACATTTTTAAAAGGTCAAAAGACAGGATATTTGTAGCTGCATATTGAATGCAATATCCTGTCTTGTAAAACCTCACCTTTCATGAGCACCCGGCGGGACTCCGCCCACTCGGTGCGACCGTCTGAAGTGAGTAGACCAATAGGAGGGAGGCGCTCCTCCTCGCTGTCGGCCATTTTTGAGATCTTGTCCAGCTGGGTCAGCAGGTCTCTCTCGCTCAGCCGACGGAAGTTGATCACCACGTCCAGCACGAAGAACTGCAGAGTAGTAGCACTTTGTTCTTTCACATTTAAAGACATGGATATATCATGTGAAATGTGTGCCTTTTTAAAAATGTAATTTAGCAGATCCTCAGCTATAGTCCTCAGAAAGGCTCCAATGTAGTTTTTGTTAGTATTTTGATTAATGGTTATTGTATAATACTGATTATTGATCGAGAGCTCCTAACTCTTCTAATCTCCCTACAATGTGTCTAAAATACCAGCCGCAGAAACACATCGTCGTCTGCTGCTAGCCAAACAAAAACCCGTATGAACTCTTAATAAAGTCACAAAGCCGAAGGTTGCTGGTTAATCTTCGCATAAATGTCACGCTTGGTACACTTAATTAACTAAACAGAGAACGCTTGTCACCCGGGGTGCAGTTCACTAATCACTCTTCTCGCGTTGCCGTTAACAAGAAGTCCCTCTAAAGCTCTTAGTTTCCCCCCGACAGTCAGCGGTGATCCATATGTTGTGACAAGGACACGACGTGGAGACCATTCCTCAGGCTAATTAACTGAAACAATCTGCCTGACATGTTTTATGCTCATGTTATGTGAGCACAGTAATTAGGTTGAGCAGATAAGTGATGGGGAACTCCGATGCCTTTGTCTTAAAGAAGCAACTTTTTACACACCGTGAGCAGCTGAACGTGTTTAAGGGGCGTATTTAAAACAACTCATCTCTCGTTGTTTTTGTGTGGATGATTTAAGTGTTTGTGCATTTCTATCTTACGTTGTAGTTCTCACTATACATCTTTGTGTATTTGAAAAACACACCGTAGGCCCACCTTAGTTTTTTTTTATAACTAATTACAGTTCATAACTCCTCATAACAGAAATACCCCTGTTCTTGTGCTGTACTATAATGCGTTCTGCTGTGGTAGCTTCTCTCTCTCTCTCTCTGTCGCGTCTGACCTGGTTTTTGCAGGCCACGATGATGTGCTCTGGTTCTGGCATCACGCTGCTCTGCTGGGCCACTAGTGTGTCCCTCTCGGGCCCCGGTAGGCGGTAGGAGGTGAACAGGCGATAGTACTGCTCCATACACAGAGGAGTCCCAGCTAGCTGGCCTCGCGCATAGTCTATAGGCAGGGAGCGCCTACACTCTCACACACACACACACACACACACACACACACACACACACACACACAGCTTTGTCAGTTGGATACTGTTTTTTTACTTTATTTGACGTAGCTCTTGAGAAATGTGTGTGTGTGTGTGTAAAACATGTTTGGCTCATTTGACTTACGTGTCAAGGAGGGATTTGTACTCCAACATCCCAGAAATCAGGTGAGCAGCAAACCTTAGAAAAAAGAAAGAGTTTTCCTCTGAGGAAGGCACCTCATTGACGTGGAGTTACAATCGACGCCTTGTTGTAAAGTCCTATTAGATCCTGCGGCCCCCCTGACTCCCTGCTGTTACTCACATTATTCCCAGATCAATACCATGTTTACCCAACGGAAACCTTCCACATTCATTACATCTGTTACCAAGGCCTTGCCCCCCCCTCCACCCTCCCCCCCTCCCCCCTCCCACCCCATACAGGAATAATGACTTTATGTCACAGATGTGTTCAACTAAGGTGTCGTACGATTGAATAAAGTCACACCGCAAAATGTCTTATTATTTAAACATTGAAAGCCAGAAATTAACTGCCAATTTCACAGTACAGAATAATGACTACACACACACACACACACACACACACACACACACACACAAAAACACACGCGCACACACAGTGTTTCCAGTACCTTAGTGAGTCTATGGGAGCCCGGAAGTGCTGCAGGGGGAACACCATGACAGGACTGGAGTTGATGGGCAGGGCCAGTCTGTTGGTCAGGTACATGTCATTCAGCCAGTAGTCATACACCTGGGGAATAGTCAGGTACATGTCATTCAGCCAGTAGTCATACACCTGGGGAATAGTCAGGTACATGTCATACACCTGGGGAATAGTCAGGTACATGTCATTCAGCCAGTAGTCATACACCTGGGGAATAGTCAGGTACATGTCATTCAGCCAGTAGTCATACACCTGGGGAATAGTCAGGTACATGTCATTCAGCCAGTAGTCATACACCTGGGGAATAGTTAGGTACATGTCATACACCTGGGGAATAGTCAGGTACATGTCATTCAGCCAGTAGTCATACACCTGGGGAATAGTTAGGTACATGTCTTACACCTGGGGAATAGTCAGGTACATGTCTTACACCTGGGGAATAGTCAGGTACATGTCATACGCCTGGGGAATAGTCAGGTACATGTCGTTCAGCCAGTAGTCATACACCTGGGGAATAGTCAGGTACATGTCTTAAACCTGGGGAATAGTCAGGTACATGTCATACACCTGGGGAATAGTCAGGTACATGTCATACACCTGGGGAATAGTCAGGTACATGTCATTCAGCCAGTAGTCATACACCTGGGGAATAGTCAGGTACATGTCATTCAGCCAGTAGTCATGCACCTGGGGAATAGTCAGGTACATGTCATACACCTGGGGAATAGTCAGGTACATGGTACATGTCATACACCTGGGGAATAGTCAGGTACATGTCTTAAACCTGGGGAATAGTCAGGTACATGTCTTAAACCTGGGGAATAGTCATGTCATGTCTTTCAGCCAGTAGTCATACACCTGGGGGATGAGAAGGAGAGAGGGTTTTCATAGGGCTGCCCTGTGGAGCTCTGGGATTCTTTGCACTTTTTGCAAAAAACTGAATTTGGTTGATTTGTATGTAATGTATGTAAGATATGTAAGTTTATACAAGTAACTCAACCATACAAATAGAAAATAAATGTCATAAAAATAGCTATTAGTACTAATAACAAATCAAAAATGAAATGTTGAATAAAGAGATAAATTACACAATGAAGCAGAAACAAAATGAAAGTTGGTTGGAGGTTGACAAAAAAATAAGAATTATGTTAAAGATACGATGTGTAAGAATCAGAAAACTCCTTCTCATTACTGGCCCCTTTGGTCGGTAAGTGAACTGCAGCCTGCGGGATTTAGAGTTGCATGTAAAACACAGAAGATGCTAGGGATCAAACAAGTGAAACATCTCTCTAGAGACTCACTCTGCCAAGATCCCTGATCACCGATTTCCTTTACATTAAACCCACTGATAAAAAATAGCATCATGCTGAGTGTTCTTGTATATATAGCAGGGGTTGCCTTGCTGGTGACATTGTCAGGGTGAAACTGTCAGGAAAGATTGCTCAATGTATGAACTAAAAGACAGAAGCAAACATCACTGCTGGCTTATAGATAGCATCAAAATGTCTGTCTGTCAGCTGTTAGTGGACCA
>OOFB01036591.1:0-14347 GCA_900323305.1 Trachyrincus murrayi
CCCCGCCCCAAACAGAGAAACGTAAATCATTGAATCTGTGTTGAAACAGATGATATAGCGTGACAGTAAGAGGGATCAGAATTGATAAACCACGTGTATTTTATGTATGTTAACTCTCCACTCAGACTGGCCCTATAAATCACAATCAGTGTAGGATCATGGTTATGTGCTGCTGCCCCCGTTTCAGCGCTCAGACATAAAACTTTGTAATGGAGCTGTCACGCACTCGCCCTGCTGCAGTAACGGGTCCGCATTTCCTCTGAGCTTTCCTCCTCCAGAATTTTCCAGCGACGTGTGTCGCGTTTTTCTTGTTTCCCCCAAAAAAAAATCTGGTTCAAATGAATTAGGTATGATTACAGAATGGAATGGCCGCAGGACTTGACTTGAGTGGCACCTGTGAGTTCACCCCCCCCCCCCCCTTGGGGATCTATATGGGCAAATTGTTTTTAAAGGGCAGGCAGCATTGATTCAGCTTTCTCCCCTGGATCCTGCTCTTAAAGGTAACAGCTTTCAGTTCCATAAAGAACACTGGCAAAGTGAACTGCCGCTGGACAGAGTGCATGGTGTGCATGCTGAATGTTAGGTGTGCGAGGTGTTGTGCACGTGCACGTGCACCCGTGTTGTGTGTGGGCGTGCACATGGACAGTATATTCTCTGTGAAAAGAGCCCAGCCTCATACTTAGTCCCTGCTGTGGTACCAAGGTGACCTTGAGAACACAACCTCTATGGCACTACTCAATATTTTGTATTCTGCCTCTCTCTCACTCTCTCTCACTCTCTCTCTCTCTCTCTGTCTCTCTCACTCTCTGTCTCTCTCACTCTCTCTCTCTGTCTCTCTCACTCTCTGTCCCTCCCTCTCTCTGTCTCTCTCTCTCACTCTCTCTCACTCTCTCTCTCTCTCTCTCTCTCTCTCTCTCACTCTCTCTATCTCTGTCTCTCTCTCTGGTATGTGTGTATCACCTTTATGTTCTACCATTTTCTATCTTTATTGCTCCCCCTATCACACACACACACACACACACACACACACACACACACACACATGCGCGCACACTCATTACCTGCAGGCATAATTGTTGCACAGCAGGCTGGCCAAACAACAGCAAGGCTAATTGAAGCCAACTGACTGTAATCTGCCGCTTAAGGCACCCAAGCAAGACGACATGCACCACGTGCCGTATTTAGCTCCGAGGCGCCATCGGACAAAAGCAAATGTTGCAATAAAGTGGCACTCAATGATACTCGCATGCAACCAACAGTTCCAATGCATTTAACAGGATGTGAGTGACCAACTTTGATGCACTTTGATGACCCCTGAGCACAAGCCGCGACATTGCTCATCACTCAAGAAGCCGGGAGGGACTGCACCGTAAACATTACATGCGGGGACTCTGGAACATTTCAAAAATATATATTTGAAATGTTCAGCAAATTTGCTGTTAACTTCAGTACTCTGTTGAAATACTGTCACCATAAAACATGAATATTATTCGGGTTCCTATTATTGCAATATGATTTAGTGAGAAACCCTTTGAATAGTTCACTTCATGGGATTTCTTGAAAGAAAATGTTGCTGTATTGAGCAGGCTGAAGTCAGTTCACGGCCCACGAGACTGACAGAGCCGTCTCTGACCCCAGAACCTGTGCAGCTTCTTTTCCAAGAGCCCCATTAAGGTCCTCGGAGGCTGGCCATTCTTTCCCATCACAGCGGATCTTTCATCCAGCCGGCAAGTGGACCGACAGCTTTTGCGCCGGTGCCAAATCCAATCACGCATTGCCTGTCCCCGTCTCCCTCCCTCTACTATCACAATCAAACCATCCCCGTCTGGCTCCCGCTTCTTTCTTCACTGTCCCAGTTTGATAATATCCTCCCCTCCCCTCGTCCTTCACTTCCAATCTCAAAGGTAAGAAAAAGAGAGAAAAAAATACATTCCTGTGCAAAAAGCAAGGGCTTCATTTTTTCTGTCCTGTGGCCCAGGAATACGAGAGGTTTATTATTGCTGCCCCGGATTGAACAGAACAAATGTAGGTTGTTTTTTTGTTGGGGTTTTTTTTGCAACGCAAGCGGTTTATTTCTTGGCCCTTCGCAGCGGCTCCCATTGTCAGCAGCAGAGGTGTCTCGGCGATGATGAAACTCAAAGCCTGCCATTCTCACTGTTCCTCTCAACTAACCACATCCAAACATCAATGGCGCCCAGCTAGCTCTGCCACCTGCTCTGTTCACATGATGTTTCTCCCTGCACTACTAGTCCTATTCTGGGCTGGCTTTTGCTCTCTCTCTCTCTCTCTCTCTCTCTCTCTCTCTCGTCTGCTCTCTCGCTCTCTCGTCTGCTCTCTCCCTCTCATGCTCTCTCTCTCCCCCTCTTTTTCTGTCTCGTTCTCTCTATATGATAAGAGTGCCAGCAGTCAATTGTCATACGGGGAACCGTGCCTTGGCTCACGTTGATGGGGATCACATTGAGTAGGACAAGAGACAAAGGCAGGCTATTGAAGAGGTTCACATGTGATCAGCCGTCATGCATTTACAGAGAGGTACACCACATGACACGCAGTGTCGCTTTAATGACCATCAATTCGCCGTGGCAACCGGAGAAAGCTTTTCAGTTGTGCTGCATCCATTCTCTTCCAGCAACAGATAATCTACTAATTGGTTTGTGCTTGATTTGAGACATGCAAGATGTCTATTCTAGATGTTCAGTGTCTTCAAATTCTTTACTAACATTGTACTTATTTTGTACTTACGTTCTTTTATTAACCTTTTCTAAACAGAAATGGTCAATTTACAAAGATGCATGGCGATTGTTCATACGATGTTATAAATAAAAACCTTGAGCACATCCCCCCCCCCCCCCCCCCATACACAAAGACGTTTCTTTATATTTTGGGGAATCATGTTGGACAACGGTGACCCTTGGGCAGCCTGTCAGCGTTTTATTTTCTTCCAAAACAATACACCAACCATTGTGTCTGGAAGCTTGCGCTTTGTTCATTCTTTTTTGTTTTTGTTTTGTATGCCTGTTTGTTTAGTGTTGTTTAGCACCGGGGCACACTGCTGGAGTGTTTCCTTCCTTTAAAAGCAATTGGATTAAGTGGTTGTCCATGGGCTGCTGTTTACCCAAGAGTTCAGCTTTCCACAATTTTTTTGCCAGCAGCTCAGCTGTGGGGCCAAATACTCGTTCGCCATCCCAGTCGAAGAGTCGGGTCCCCATTGGCTACACATTATTTATCCCTGACATGTATCTGCCCCCTCAAACAAGTGTATGACAAGCGCTACAGGACTAACAACAACTTTTCCCACTCTTGATTTCGTCCTGTTTTAGAGACGAAACATAGTTGTATGCCATTACTCCACATGCCATGGGTACAGCTGCAACCACTGCATGTTGATCTGCTGGTTAAAGGAACCATGTGTGTGTATGTGTGTGTGTGTGTGTGTGTGTATGTGTGTGTGTGTGCGTGCGTGTGTGTGTGTGTGTGTGTGTGTGTGTGTGTGGGTGTGTGCGTGCGTGCGTGCGTGTGTGTGTGTGTGTGTGTGTACGTGCGTGCGCATGTGTGTGTGTGTGTGGGTGTGTGTGTGTGTACACTACAAGGTGCTGTACCTTGCAGGGGAGACTGCTCATACTCCAGTATTTTCTGGCTTCCCGAAATCTAAACAAGTGAAGGATGGGCTGCTGTGAAAGCACTGAGAGAAACTGAAGCTGAACCTCAAGGGGAGAGACCTGTCGGCGGCCGAGTACTTCTTGTACGTTGCCTATAAACGGGCCGAGCCGAAATGCCGAGTCCAAAAGAGGGGCAACAATGTAACGTGGATGCCCTCAAAAGAACATGCGTAGCCTTTTGGTACCCAATACAAACATCATACACACACACACACACACCCGCACACACACATACACACCCAACTACCACGTCTACCTGTAAAGTAGAGGTGAAGATTTTTCATTATTATTCTGTCAAGGTTTGAATACAATATTGGCCATACATGCATGTGTATGAAGCTTGCCGATGAGTGATAATCTGCCAAAATTACTGACCATGACATTTCCTTTTCTTCCGTGACAAGTTTACAAGGTTACGTAAAACTGCACATAATATAATGACATGAATAATTATCAACCAGCTGAAAGGAAAGACATTTCGACACAACTTTCTCTGATCCATCGATGGGCTTGTAGGTGCCTGTTTATGATGTATTTTCTTCCCAGATGCAGACGTACTCCTTGCCAAAAGCGTAGACAAAGTAAGTTACTAGATTCCATTAAAGGCAATTTTCCATCTTCCTATTATCTGAAGTGCCCTGACTTAGATATGAACAGACTTGATTGGCTATGTCTTAAATATGAACAGACCTGATTGGATATATCAAAGGATATTAGAGGGCAAAAAAATCTGCGTCTGGTCACAATGGAATATGCACTTCCCTTAAGTGCAGATTAAATGAAAGAGGTCCATTTTCCATCATCCATGGAAACTTGCCAATTTTAGGTCAGCGCTTATGTGGTTAAATATAATGGCAAAGCTATTCCAATATTTGAAGCAGGTAATTCAGGATTCTTAGTAAATCATCAACCAACCCACACACACACACACACACACACACACACACACACACTGTGGACTGTGCGGTTATAGAGATGGAGCCAAGACATAGAATAGAATAGCCAACCGCCTCATCCTTGTTTTTTCTTCATACAGCTTGTTCATATTACCTTGTCATGACACCAGCAAAGGATCACGCGTGTCACGTGTAACCGGGCATCATGCGATGTGAGGAAATAAACAAAAAAAAGAAGCATAAGCCGATGGATGATTTCCCACTGTGGTGAAAAGCTAAGCGCAGCCCGGCTAGTGGCTCCGCATCAGACGATCCGCTCTTCGTGTCGTACGCTGCTCTCTTGGTTTCTGTAGACACACTCGACTTTGCCGGTGTGGCGCTCCTGTGATGCGAGGCCCGCGTCTCATTGTTGGGGCCGCGTGCGCTCACCTCCCCGCCGAGCGGATAATTGACTGGCAGCTGCCCTCCCATAAAATAGCTGCGTGACACCAGGCCAAAAAAAAATATTGCGTCACGTACACACACACGCACGCACGCACGCACGCACGCACACGCAAATTCAGAATCCACAAACCACCTCCGAGGGATGACACCGGAACGATGAAGTTTACACGCTATGTTTACCGCTTCATCAAAGGAACATTCGAGCTAGTTAACAGCGATAACTGTCACCGCTAGATCTCTCCAGCTTCTTCCCCACACGTGTGTACCTGGTGTATCGTCTTTTTGTTTTTGCGTTTGACTGAACAGTTTCTGCTTGATATAATTACCTCACGGTAAACAGGATCACAGAGAGAGAGACGCTTGCCTCGGTGATAGCTTAACTCTTGTACGGATGAATCTGTTCAAACGCTCGTGGTGAATTATTGATGAGCCTGTGTTTGTGCAGCGGTGTACGTAATCCACGACGCCACCAAGACGGGGACCTTTGCACACAGCTCGCTCGCTCGCTCGCTCGCTCGCTCTCCTTGCAGCCGTCAAGGTCTCTCTGCCACGAGCGTACGAGGGCGGATTCTGCTGAATGTGTGTACCGGTCAAGGCACATTTCAGAATAGCCAATGAGAACACAACTTTTGGAAGTTGCCAAGTCATTTAAAGCACAACACCTTAACTGTCACCTTGGGATGTAACCAGGGTCATTATTGGAAAGAAGTATAGGCAGTCCTGCCAGCCTCTCGTGTTGTGTGACCCGTCACAGCTGAATACAAACCAGCTCGGTGGACTCTTGGACGTTCTCCTTAATTGATCGCCGGCTTGTTTAGAAACGACGCTTCGACGTGTGACCAAGGCTTTGTGCACATTAATGAGGCCACATATAGATGTAGCCGTTTAAGCGATGGCTCTGTCAAATGCCTGAATCGATGCACATACGTCGTATTGGTGCATATTGAGTTGCTCTGGCTTTTCGGGGCTGGCGGCGGGGAGGCTGCATTTAAAGTAGGGAGAGGTAATGTTAAACAAATGTCGCCGATTAACGAGAGGCATTGAACACGGGGCCGGCTGTCAACGCGTAATTTGTCGTTGCCTAACAGACGGAACGCCGCGGATCTCCAAGGCTCGCGGTTAACGTGTCTCGCCACCAGGATGCTTGTTCTAAAGTACGTGAGGATGATGATGATGATGATGGTGATGATGATGAGCATTTCATCAGCCAAAAAGGGGGCAGGAGTGCTTCTTTTAATCTTGTTTTTTTTCTTTTTTTTCCTAATCAACAAATGTCCCTCTCCAAGCCCGCGGGGGGGGCCCGGATGTCGAGCTCTTGTTCTCATTCTGCTGCTCAATTCGATGCAAATGATCCCCTGCTGCCGAGTAGCAGCTCCCCGCTGCTGTGATTGAAATACCTGTCGGGTCAGCGGCCAACGCAATGTGATGTATTCTTGTTATTTCAGACTGATGTGTGTCCTCGCTGGGCACACACACACACACATACACACACACACACACACACATATACACACACACACACACACACATATATATAATACACACACACACACAAACAAACAAACCTCGGTGCCACGGCTCGACGTGTGTAAACACATTTTCCCCTTCATGTCCTAGAAAAGCACTTCCCCGTGATGCCTGTTAATTAGCATGCCATTAATTATTTTAATAATAACACAACCTGCAGCGTGGGGGGCTGATTGAGTGTCATCCACTCTGCGTGGCGAGGTGTGTGTGTGTGTGTACGTGTGTGTGTGTGTGTGCGTGTGTGTGTGTACGTGTGTGTGCTGCGAGGCCGAGGCGGCTGATGGAAAGTGTAGTGGCAACAGTGGAGTACTGTGTGTGTACTCTCCTTGCGTCTGGGGGCAGGAGCCCCTGATGCAGCCCTACAGGTACGGCTGCATCAGGAGCTACAGGCCAAGACCAGGCGTGTTTCGCCGCTCATACCGGGTGAGCAAACGACACCGATTTTCATCATATGAGGCATCGGCCTCATAGTTGTTTATATGAGAGCCGATGAGTTGTTGAAACCGGGGCGACGGATGAATCTGTCTTCCGATTGCCTTAGTTTATATTCCATGGAGTGGCTCTACATTCCTCCCCCACCCCAGTGCTTTAATATGCATGAGGGCTTCCAGCTTGTGTATATGCAGTAGGATGTGTGCACGCACGCGCCCGCGATTGTGTGTGTGTGTGTGTGTGTGCGTGCGTGCATGCAGCTATATTTAAAGGTAGGATATCGGCTTTCTGTGTGTCGATTGAGCTGTCCATGTCTATCTTTGTGTGTGTGTGTGTGTGTGCTGTGTTTTCTGTGTCTACGAAGAGACACACACACACACACGCGCGCGCACACGCACACACACACACACACACACACGTGGTACAAAAATATATCTGTGTGTGTGCCAGTGCTGTAGAGTGAGAGTTACAGTGTGGTGACGTTTGAGAGAAGCTGAAATGTCACCCGGAGCTGCCTCGGGCTATCGTAGCTACGGCTGCTGGGCTTCAGTTTGATTGGAATCACAGTCTCCTCAGTGTTTTCATCCAATGTTTTCTGTCTTGTGTCACAGGACACAGCGCCCACATTTACACCATTATGACCGAGGAGACCTTGTTGTCCTCTTTCAGTGTGTACACAGTATTGTTTGACTAAAATGGGGTCAATTTCAGTGTGTGCGCACATTGTTGCTTTGTGAACACCCCGGTTCTTGGAAGGATTTGTGGAGACAAGGGATTGATCACAGACGTGCACAGTCGCCATAGTTACCACAATAGTACTGTAGGTTCGGTATGGCTTTTTGAGTGTGTGCTAGTAATGCTCTTGTCTTGGTTGAAAAAGAAAATCTCATTGAACGTAAGCTAGAATGAAAGACTTCAAGAGATAAGAGTATAATTACACAGTTACAAAAAACACAGGTTTTAAATGACATTCGAAATGGACCTTTCCTCGTGTTTGAAAAACGGGTCACGAGAACCAACGGAACGTCGACAAAATGTCTGAGCAGTCCGCTATTCATATGCTGTCAAATATATACCGTATGTGCAAGGACGCAAGCAGACACATGCACACGCCACACGACATGGTGTGTGTGTGTGTGTGTCATCGCAGGCCCACTTCCAGTTCCCGTGCGTCTCAATCGAGGACGTGATTCCGTGAGGGATGAAGAACAAATCAACGGAAGAGGAAGACCTCAGCCAATTCACGTCGCCTGCGTTTCTTTCTTTGCAGTTACTTTGAGCTGGAGAGCAGCGGGGTAAGAGAGGAGATCCGCTACCACTATCGCTTCAACGGCAAGCCTCGCTCCGAGTCCTTCCCCTACCGCCTGGCCGACGGCCAGTGGCACAAGGTGGCGCTCACCATCAGCGCCTCCCACCTCCTGCTCCACGTCGACTGCAACAGGTAACTGTGGACGAAAAACCTGTGCTGTACGGGGTTACATGCACACAACACACACACACACACGCACGCACACACACACGCACACACACACATATGCACTGACACACGCACACATGCACACACATGCACACATGTATGCGCACATACGCACACACACACACACACACACACACACACACATATGCACCGACACACACACACACACACACACACACTGATCACAAGTATACACTGCACACTACACAATTTGGTATGAATATCCATACAGACATTTATATTTTTTTAAATGTGCCACCTGTCACAAGTGGAGGCTTTACTTAACTTCCCAGTTGTGGGTGCTGGGGAAGTGACAGGCCTAATGAGCTGTCTCTCTATCCAGGTAAATGTTTGTCCACACCTCTCCCGACGTGTGTGTCAGGTTAGGGGAAGCTGCGACGAGATGCGCCACAACCGCACAGATGCGTGTGACACACACACACACACACACACACACACACACACACACACACACACACACAAACACATCTGTGCATGTAGGACTCGCTGAGGAGGTCTTGCAGAGACAAGTGTCTTCGTTTACATAATGAAGAGGAAGGTAACGGTGGAATAATCGCTCCATCGATTCTCCGTCACGAGGACCTTTTGTGTGTGCGGCCACCCAGTCCACGGTGATCTATAGAGACCCGCCCCCCGCCCACCCCGCCGTGCCAATCCGTCTCACTCCTCCTCCCAAGTAGTATCAGCCATCATCTGCCACCTGCCCACCCCACACCCACTCCTTGTGGACAGGGAGGGGGGGGGGGGGCGTGTAAATAAAATAACGAAAATAAGCAGTGACTCGCTGTCACCTCTTTCACGGCTGAAAAAATAAGCGCTATAGGATACAATTCAATTCAATATGAGTGTCTAGTATTGATTCCCCTGCTGCTTATTCACTGCAGCATCTCTGGCCTTTTGCCTGTCGGGTTTTATCTCAATGCAGGATCCATCATTCGGCCGCCACTCACGACACAGCGGTTTGTTTTTCACTCGCTGGTGACGAACGGGCAAGGGGAATTAGCTGTCTTTATTATGTCATCAACCATGTTAGGATGTCATTAAAATAGTCTGATTGTCTCAAGACAGGTAGGAGCTGTTTTGCATCGTGTAGCCTATCTGTGACTGTGCTTTTAATCACTCAAGAAAGTAATTAGGGTTGCCGTGAACATGTACCCACTATGATGTACTGCATTACAGTATATAGTTGTATGAAAACATAAACAAAGCATGTCAGGCTTGTCTTCAATGTGCTAATTATATTTGCTTATTGCCTGTAGTTAGGATCGTTTTTCTATTGAACAGTACATTCGAATCACTCCCGTGTTCCATCTCATTTATTGCACTAGAATTAAGATTAAGTTGCTTTAATACATTACATTTAAACCAACCCCCTGCCCTTCCCGACCACACCGAGATGAAACCTAGACTCCAGCCACGGTGTCACCCGGGTCCCGACGTGACCGAGCTGGGACCCGTGACCAATAATGCGACTACTCCGAACTGCGAACAACGTTGGACGTTTATTATGGACCAGACACGAGTACTAGTACCGGATTACAGGACAAGCGAATACTACCCGATAGTCCCGTTAACAATAGAGGCGATCAAACTGGAGGACAGAGAATGTCACAGAGGTGACATAGAATTACATAACAGAATATCAAATACAATTACAGAATGCACATATAGAATAACCCCTCACACAAATATAGAATACATATAATTACACACAATATACACAGTCACCGAATATACACATCAAAATAATAATAAACATACAGAATACCCGATCACAATCATAATAACGTAATACAATGTTAACCTTTGGCTGGTGATAATGATGATGAGTGAAGTGAGGATATCCTTAAGCTGATCAAATGCTTTTTGACACATGCCTCTGTCCACTCAAACTTTACTCCTCCCTTTGTCTTCGTTAGCTCTGCTAGAGGATTGCTAGGCCGCCCTGCTAGGCCTAGCAGTGACCTCACCGCCTTCCTACCACGTGGGGGAGGTGCAGACGTGATAGGTGCCACTTTATTCAGTTGGGGTTTTCGTTGATATTTCGTTGCATAATCACAGATTTGCCATGTGTGCTATGTTCTACTGGGCTGACAATATCCATGGCAATACATTTCAATGGAGTATCTATTACAGGCAATGGCACAACATAGGAGCTCTGTTAGACATTTTATGCTTCGCAGTATATTGACAGATTGAGATTGAGAACAGGATTTACAATAATTCATCTGTATAGAAGCCGGGCCAGTAAAACCTTTTTGTAATGCACACTGTGTTGTGTAGCTTGACCTAAGTGACCAGCCATTGGGATTGAATGACCCAGTTGTAAGATTCTCTCTCTTTCTGGTACAGGCACTGCTAACTGTGTCCCCCTCCTTTCCCTTTCTGTAAATCAGCCCTTTTTAACTGTAGAAACAGTCCCCTGGGTGACTGTTTATCTGGGCGTGCAGCTTCTTGAAAAAGGTCCTTTGACGTCGTATCGCGTCTCTGCATTTTCCCCAAAATCTATAAACGTGTCGTTCTCTCCCCCGTCATTCATAAGCTTCCTATGTGTGCCCGCATTCTTTTGTGCTCGGCACTGCCGCTTAGATTTCCCCCCCCTCCTCGCATATGTTTGCATACGACGCAACCCACTCGCTCTCTTGTGTGTAATGCTGTGTCGCATTTCCCGTACTGCGTGTAATAGCAGCATGCACAGGGAAAGTTCATTCAAAATCTGGAAAACAAGGCAAATCCTTTCCCAAAATAACGGCATATGGTTATGAATCCGCCACCCCCATTTTTCAGGTGTACCAGGATTATTTACAGTGATCTGCACTTTAGCTGCATGGTAAGCTGTGTCATCTCCGTGGAACAAGGAGCAAGTCAATTAAGCACTGGCAGATCGACCATTAATTGAACTTCACACATTATAGGCTCTTTGACTGTCTTACACTGCATTGGCTTACGGGGAGGAATACAGCTTTTCCTAGACTTACACTGTGCTGACTTGTGCCCTCGCTTCCCACACCCCCTTCACCCAGACCCGCACCGCCGGTCTTGGGTTGGCCACGAACTGTTCCAAGACGAGGGTTTCGATCGTCTCTTCTTTGGTCACTTCCTCTAGTTTCAACCAGCGCTTGCAGAGCTCTCTCTCAAGCGCGAATAAAGTTATTTCGGAGACTCTACGCTTTTGCCGTTAATGGGGCAACACTTGCGACGCTAACGCTCAGTGTTTATCTCATACGTTTCAAGTATCGCCCTTTTCACTTTGTCGTAGTCGTTACACTCCTCGAAGTCCGTTGCCATGTAGGCCTGCCGTGCTTTTCCTGTAATAGCGCCTGCGAGCCGAATAGCCCACGTACCTTTACGCCACTGCGGGTTATCCAGGTGACATAGAATTACAGAACATAGAATATCAAATACAATTACAGAATGCACATATAGAATAACCCCTCACACAAATATAGAATATATATAATTACACACAATATACACAGCTACAGACCGGTCTATAGATAATCAAAATAATAATAAACATAATATAGAATACCTGATCACAATCATAATAAAGTAATCTACATGATAACCTTTGGCAGTGATAATAATAATAATAATATTAATAATAATAAAAATAACAATAAGGCCTCTTAATCAAGAAAACACTAGGACCTTCCTCACACACGGTATATTGTTTTTTTGACAATGCCACCCCAAGATATGCAATGTAACAATCAGACTTAGGGTGCCACTGAGTTCCTCATGGTCATTTGAGTTACAGTCATTACAGAAACCTGAAACTCACTCGCTTCAACGACTAGATATCTCCTACGTCTGGACATGAATGTAACATCACACGCTTCTCTCCTGCCGAGGTCGTAGGGAGCTACGGCAGCAGATAGCCTTTTTTTCCCTCAACAAATTCCCCTCCGCCGGCCGGGGGAAGCCCGGTTTCTTATTTTGCTCCTCAATTGAATGCAAATGATTCCTCTCCTGCTGATAAGTATCAGCCAGCGCGGTCCCCTCCACTGTAATCTCAGACCAGATGATGAAGGCTAGACACGGCCACTAAGTGCGACTATCAGTAATAGAATACCAAATCGAGAAATCATTTTGATATTGGCATTAGAAATAGCACTACTATCTGGATTTTTGCCAGCAGCTAGTAGTAGTAGTAGATGTAGTAGTCAAACAAATTACCTCGCTTATTTTGCAGTGCAACAATTGGCGGTTGATTTGTTGATTATTTGGAAGGTACTTAGCCTATTCCCTTCTTAATCTAAACATGATTTCGATTTTGAATAGCTGCCATATACGTATGCTTTTATACGACATGCCCATGTATTTATACTAACATTCTATTCAAAATTCAGATATTATAAATACAATTTGAAGTAGACTGAGAGTGTTAAGAGTGAGCTGTAAAAAACGTATCAGTGTTGCAGTAATGAGGCCGGTCGAGGACTGAAAGTACAATGATGCCAATGGTAATCAAGTGCTGTTATTTTCAATTAGCATACTGAATTGGAGCATAGTTTCAGCACGCTAGAGAGAGACTCTATATATGGATGTTCAAGTAGTGTGAGGATTTAGCCCTGGCAAATCTAAATGGAAATGACCTTTTGACAGTGAGGATTTTCTTTTGGTAAGGATGTGAGGGGTCAGCAGTGGCTCCAGCTGCTCCGTTTTCTTAGCCTGGATTCATACAGCGTCCCTCAGACGCTCAGCGCTAGCTCTATCTGTGACTAATGTCTGTCTGCTGACCAAATGATGTGATGCAGTTTGACCGGCTTATCCTGAGAACTGTGGCACCTTCAGCCCTCAGAGCCAATGGTCAATGCAACATCGCATCGCTGTCAAAACGAAGAGTGGAACCGCTAACATTGCACCTTAATTACGTTCCGGGGTGGCTTTTGGCTTCGCTACATTGTGAACGGCAGTGCGGGTTGGGATGGTTTGCAGATGGTGTTGAACTGTGCGTCCTATAATCAGAGGTGGATGTTCGCTCCGGGAGAGGGATGGCATGGCTCCTCCTATTGAGGAGGGACAGAGGCAGGTAGCAGCTGAACTCATGTGATCGATAGGATGAGATTGTGGATTTAAGCTACCAAAATAAGTTAACTCCACAGGGTCCTGGGGTCAATCCAACTTGTGTGTTATTTAGGGAGCTCAGTGATCCAGGATGATCTCAAAGTACAGCTGCTCTCTGCTTTCACAGGAGCCATCTAAGGTGGATCTGCTAAGGCCCCTGGGCTTTTATTTTATTTTTTTCCCCGGTAGGCCTATGTCCAGCTGGCAGGAAGATGAGCTCATACTATACCCACTGAAGGGGGTTGTATCACCTGGCTTACATCACCTGACTGTTCCCCTGAACCCACGTGGGGGTAGGAGCCAGGGGGAGTATTGAAGGATCTCTGGTCTGCCCTGTTGTCATAGTAACCCTAATTGGACAAGCGGTTTCGAGGATGGATGGACATATGCTATTTAATATCCAAGATGGGAATAGGGGATATAGTCCCGTACCTTTAGTGCAAACATGTGCGTTATCAGACGTGGTGATCAGAAATTGATTGAATTAAAGATTAAATCCAACAGTTAATTAACATTTTCAGACGATCATGGCATTCAGACAATTGCGTTTCTGATGAAATGTCATTTGCACCAAATTTGGCAGCTGGAAGTGTACAAAAAGAACAAAAAGCGTATTTATATGTAAACAATGTCCCCTGTAAGAGAGAATTTGTGTGAAATTAGCCGTGATTCTTTTTGAACATATCCTTGTAGAGCCAATACAAGGTCACCAGGGTTACATCATTAGAGTATGTAATTGCAATTTGGAAATAGCTCTAATTAAATTAAGGGCATTCTGTTTTTGTAGAGAGACACCCCCCCCCCCCCCCACCCCCCCCCCC
>OOFB01036592.1:0-13032 GCA_900323305.1 Trachyrincus murrayi
TATCTATATATTTATATATATCTATATATAGAGAGAGAGATATATATATCTATATATCTATCTATATATATAGAGATATATCTATTTATCTCGAAACGGTCGCTGAAGGCTGCGACCATTCGGCGCTATTCGGCGCCCTTCCGCGGCCGGTGTGAACGGCCACATTGGTTAACATGGGCGCCGAAAGAATTTTCGTCGGCATTCGTCGCCATTCGTCGCCCTTCCGCGTCAAGGTGTGTTCCCAGCGTTAATTGGCCGCAGCCGGTGCTGGACACAGGTAGAACCAGACCAGTCCAGTTGGGAGAACTCTCAGGAATCGACCAATACATTTTTGTTATGCAAATAGCACCTCAACTCTCCTCTCTGATTGGCTCTTATGTATTCCTACCTACTGAGAGCTCTCCCAATGCATTGCCTATGGCGAAAACATGTAGGTGTTCAAAGCTAAATCTTACAAAAACTATAAATGGCATTGCTTAGATATTTACACGTGAGTGAAAGCATAAACTGCTGAACATTTTTATATACAATATGTCCATGTAGCTTTAAAACTGTAGGAGTAGCGAGAAGTTAGAAAAGTACTATGACATTTCAAATGTCCAACTGCTGCTAGAGTGAGAACTGAACATTCTACAATGTATTTCAATGACAAAAAAACTATGAATAAAACTATGAATATTTCCAAAACTATAAAAACTATAAAAAATACAAATACAACCCAAAAACTACAAAAGAATATAAACATTTTGATGTCAGTATGAAGTTTCTAGCATAAAAAATGACAAACTAGTTACACTTTAAAGAACCAAAAAAGTGGGGGGAATAATAAAGAAATAGAAAAACGAGAATAACAGTAGTGTGCTAGCTGGCTAAGCTAGCCCACTAATAAGCACAAAGTGCTTTCCAAGGTGAGGACATTCATCGAAGAAAAAGGAAACATAAGAAATATTAATGAAATATATGCATATACATACATACAAACATACATACACGTACACAAACATATACACATATACATATATACATAGACACACACCCAAAGAACTCTCAATAAAATAAATACATAAAAAGCAACAGCTCATGACCACAGAAGCGTAGTTTGTCAGCTAGGAAAAGCCTTTCTGTAAAAGTTTTAAGATGAGATTTAAAAGCAGCAACAGTCAGCTGATCTGATGCTCAGTGGTTCAGGGAACCGAGGAGCCAGTACTGCAAAGGCTCCATCACCCTGTGTTTTTAATCTGGGCTGCCAGACTGGCAGACCTGAGGCGCCTGTTTGGACAGTACGGTGTGAGGAGATCAAAATGAAAATGGATTCTAAAAGAGCCAATGCAGTGAAGCCAAAATTGGTGTGATGCGTGAGAATTGGTTTGTTTTGGTCAATAGTCTAGCTGCTGAATAGCTATGCCTTCATCCCGCAAATGCATCTTCCCTGGATGCCAGAATTTACATTTACATCCATGGTGCAACGCCCTAACATGATTTTACATCATGTAGTAGGGATGTCTACCATAACCCGGTATTACATTATTAAAGACCGTAGTATTAATAAGCTCCAACATTCCGGGTTCTTTTATCGGTACCTTTTCACATTTTGGTGTCATTTATTATCACCTGCAGCTCTCCTCTGCTGTGTCGGAGCTGAAGCGTGACGGACAGTGTCGCTCTGTCCGCAGTCCGCAGCATAATGTTCCACTGCTTGGTGACATCTAACCTGTTGACCAGGTTGTTTCAGGCGTTTAATACACTTACACTCATACACTATTTATCCTCAAGTGGGAAACTGGATTGGTCACCCGCACACAGTCACACAACCTCACTGAGACATATACATATTACATTACAATCCAAGAGGTCATAATCATTGCTCAGTAGACAGCATACAAAAATGTAAATACTAATTTTAACAATTTAAACAGCAGAGGGCACAGATAACTTCCTAAATTGCATTGTGGAACATCTAGGCATAATGACTAAAAGCATGTATCAAATGATTTACTATAGAACATTTTGGATTGTTTGTGTCTGATAAGATCCCTGCTGCAGTACCACAAATCCCCAGTAGATGTCAGCAGAAGCTAAATCTCAATGGGAAACTGCTCCACTGTGGGAGAGGGCCTGCTAAATCTTCATGAAGTATCATGGGCTGAAATTAAACCTAAACATAGTGAAGGAATACAACAATAAATCAGGTCAATATATGACATATGTTTGTATAAAATCGATGTACATCTGTGTGTAGGCCTAGTACATTTGTAGTGTAATTATGTTAGCATCTTATGATCTTGTCTGTGAAGTAGCACAGTAACAAATGTTGTGCCATTTTTACAGGTCTCTCTAAAAAGGTCTTTTTTAGACAGCTTCAACTCATCCAGAATACTGCTGCTAGAGTTTGAACTAAGACTAACAAAGCAGACCACTCCAGTGCTAAGATCACTGCACTGGCTTCCTTTTTGAATTGAGTTCAAAATATTACTCATAGCTTATAAAGCACTAAACGGTTTTAGACCAAAATACCTCTCTGATCTGCTTCTGTATTAAGAGCCCACTAGAAAACGTTATCCTTTTTAAATCAAAGCTCAAAATGTTTCTGTTTGCCCCAGCTTTTTATTAAAATACATTTTATATCTATATTTTATATTATATTTATTGTTTTACCATCTTATACTTTTATTTTACATTTCACTCCACCTCACCTTGCCTGGTATTTGTCAGCTTATACCAGAACTGGTTGAAGTACATTTAGCAGTATTATACCTTTAACTGCTGGTGTCTGTTTAATATTGCAGTCTCCAGAAAATCTGTGCATGTGTGGTCGTAGTCCATGTATTTGCAAAGGGACATGTATATTCCTATACTCTGTGTACTAACCTGTGTGTGTGTGAGGTTAATGAGGCTCTTACGATGCAGTGTGGTATGATGTAATGAGTAAACAGTGAATTGCTGGTGGCCTATTGAGACACTGGAGTCTCATGCCCTCTTGTGGTAGTACAAGTCAACCGGTTTTTAATGGCATTAATGCCATGCACAAAAGCATGTCTGTTATACATGATACATTCATGTGTGCTCGACAGATGCGCCATGTTCACGTTTTGCTGTATTAGCAGGTTGCACATGCACATACATCCTGCTTACACACACACACACACACACACACACACACACACACACACACACACACACACACACACACATACACACACACACAGCCCTGCTTACACAAACAAACACACTGACTTGACCTTGAGCATTGAGTATGTGTGTAGGTCAAGTTGGTGTGTGTGTGTGTGTTTGTGTGTGTGTGTGTGTGTGTGTGTGTGTGTGTGTGTGTAGTTCAAGTTGGTGTGTGTGGGTGTGCCTGTATCAAGTACTTGTCAGGTGTGACAGGGGTTGAACACGTTTATGTCTGTTAACACAGAAAGGAGACAGAGAGCAGGCTTGAACAATTACAACGTTTAAAAAAAAGTATGAAATATTTATTGTAATTTCTGTGCATAAATTGTGCAAATGACTCCCTTTGAACACTTGGCTGTAACACAAGACAAAAAGTGAACACAATGGTAAAGTCAAGTTAAACAACGGTATTTCTGGTTTACAATCACTTCTACTTCAAAATAATGCCAGTACTAAACTCTTTGAATATACCTATAGTGATCTCTATAATATAGGTCAAACAGCTGGGCATTTTGCTGATATCAAGTACTTACTCAGATTTTAAATAGGCGTTTATTTCTGCAATATAATGATATGATTTGTTTCCTAACATCGTTTCTAAATAATATACAAAATAGATGACATGATTACCATTTCTCATATTACCATTGTCTTATTTGTTATCATTGGTAACAAATAAGGACTGTTAAGGTGAATACTTTGATTGCAAGTATACACTCCAACTTCAAATGTTGTGGTACTCTGTCATGTAGTAAATGCCTTAAATAGGTTGTATCAGTGAAGCCTTCTTAGATTAAAAACCACAAAAATACACAAAAATAAAAAAATCTGTTCTTCTCATTAGCCATTCTGAGTACAAGGCCCAGGAGGCCGAGACTCTCAGTGATAAACACAATACAAACGTTGCATGCATGTCTGTATTGCTAAAAGGCCATACCTTACTGACAGAACCTTTCAGGACTCTCTTAGACGAGCACTTGATTAAATAAAGTCAATACCATATGCATTCTCAGTGCAGTTTGTGAGTTATACAGGTGAGTGATGAACAATAGTTCTCTACATTTAATACTGTGATACGTTGTAACACCCTAGTTACATCGTTGTGTTTGTGTGTCTCTTTGTGTGCATGTGTGCATTTATTGCTGGCAGAAACCCATCACGTAGAACATTCGACAAGTGTATCTTTTTCAGAAAATCAGACGCAAAATTATTTTAGTGCTACAGTAAACAAAAAGTGTGGAGAATAACAAAAGTGACCAAGTGTAAATATCCCCTTCTCTGGGTTGATTAATGTGCATGATCGGTGTGAGAATGTGTGGTATATATTGCTTTCTTTATTGATGCTACAATTTCAGCTTAGGATCTGATGGTCCACACACTCGCAGAGCCAGCCTTTCCATACAGAAAGTCTGGGACACAGTGTTGATTAACTGTGTCAAGAACCGCCTACTTGTCAGGGTGAGATCTTGATTGACATGCAAGCACGACCAATCACGGACTGTACACCGGGAATAGTACTTCCAAAAAACAGACCCGTGGTGAAACACACGTAAATTAAAATGTGATTCACAACAATTGCTCAGAAAATGTAGAAACCGTGAAGCTTAAGGGGGATCGCGCCTTCTATGTCGCAGCTCCTAGACTGTGGAAGAGTCCTCCCTACACCCTCCAGTCCGCCCTTACAATTCATATATTCAAATCTGGTCTCAAAACCCATTCCTATTCACTAGTATGTATGTTGGGTATGTATGAACCTTCCCCGGTTCGATATTTTCTGTTTTTGTTTGTTTGCTGCTATCTGCACCGTGAATTTAACATCACTTTCGTCAACGCTGGTTGTTTTTAAATGCACTCTATAAATAAATTCCAAAAAAGTCATGGTGTCCTAAATTAAAGTTAGCATTTAGCATACAAAATGCTAAACGCTTGTAGTGTCCATAGTGGCTCAAAAAGCAATCTGTAAATGCATAACCTGTATTTATTATTATTCCTAAATAGTGTAAAGTGTGCATTCCCACTGTTGGTGCAAAACCACATGTTCCTGTGTTCCCTGTTCCAAAATGTTTAGAAGGATGGAACTTTTTTTTAACACCAAGGGAACCGTTTCTTTAACTATATGTTAAACGTTTCAAACAACTATGTCTGAGGAAGTAACAGCCCACCACTTAACTTGCTCTTTGTCTGAAGAAGCATTGAGAACATTACATAACTAGTAGGTGCATTAATGCAATTCTATATTAAATATAGACATGAAAACAAGTTGACAAAAAAGATGCTTTAAAAAAAGTAGAAACATAAACAAGTAGCCAGTAGTGGCAACGGATTTATATTATGGGTGGTCCATTTTAAAGGTGCTTGCTTGGGTTGGGCAATTTTCCGATAGAACGGTATGTCGCGGTTGTATAACAGGTGTCCATATTAATACCGTCTCAAAATATGTCTCTCGTTATAAGCGCTTGTTTAATATTTTTTAACTTATTCAAATTTATCTAACTGCTACTGATCTGGGATCATGCTTACTGGCCGCTGCTTTCATTTGAGGCTAGATAATTTCAACCGATGAGTCGGATGTGCTTGAGCGTGAGCCTATGATAGTGAAGGTGCTAAAATGGCAGCCAGCGCTTACTGTCTCACACGGGAATCATGGGCGTGTTTTCAAAATCCACAAAATATAAACGAGATAGAGAAAGCATGCACGGCTGGCAGCGCTATGAAAGAAGCAAAAAAGGCGGAACGTGTGATTGGACTCTGCCATTCAATCTTACGGATTACATGGCAAGACATGGATGTGCTGCAAGTTATAAATGCTGCTCTCAAGCCAGCGAGCCAGTTTACTGACATTCTATCTGCAGAGAAACATGTCACCAGCTCCTGCATCCACCCCCTGCTGCAGTTGTGCCAGAACGATGTACTGCTTGCGTCGGATCAGGATGTCCAGCTGACAAAATACATACAGTCTGCAATTCAAAGCTGGATGACCAGCACGACCTTCCAGCCACTCAAACACTTTGATGGAAGTGCACTCTTCTAGACCCGTGACACAAGGGAGGGCACCAGGAACAGGAAGGAGACCAAGCAGACCTGCAAGCTGAGATGGTGGCACCAGGGTTGTTGTCCAGGGTGGAGGAGGGAGAGGAGGAGGAGAGTGCAGCTCCAAGGCCCCTGAAAAGGAAAATGACCCAGGGCTCTCTCCTCCAAAATAACAAGGATGCAACAGGGCCCGTCACCACCCGAGAGGAAAGGGCAGAAGAAGAGATGGCGGCTTACTTGAGAGAGCCCGTCGCACATTGGGGATGAGAGCACACTTTTTTGGTGGAAAGCCAACACAGAAAGATTTCCACTGTCAAGGGTCGCGAGGAAATACAAGCACTCCGTGTGTTTAGCACAGCCGGCAACATAGTCAGCCCTACACAGTCTCTTCTGAAACCAGAAAAAGTAGACATGCTAGTGTTCTTAGCAAAGAACCTGGATCATGCTAAAATATAGGCCTACCAATGGTTCCTTTACCTGCGTTTATTTCGAAAAAGCCATAGGCCTGTCATTTGCCTTTCGTTCTACTGTTCTTTTAAATTATAATTTGTATATATTTTAGGGATATTTTAACTCTTGTGTAATTCATTATCCTACACGACTTCATCTGTTTAAATTAATATAGAACGAAATTCGATGCAGACATGCAGCCTTTTCTGTGTCTTTAATGAACACATATTTCTGTGAATGACTAAAATCTGATTGCAGGCATTCGGAGTAGAATAAGATTAAGGTTGGAAAACGTGCTTTATTCTCAGACACAGGAGAATAAAGCACGTTTTAGTTTTAGGGGATTTACAGCTGAAATGTTTTGGGCACTTGATTAAACAAGAAATCATTGTGCAACTTTCATGGTTTTTTTATGGTTGAACTGTGAACTGCGATATTTTGGAGAGAGGTTTTAACGGTTTTTAAAAAACGGATACCGCCCAACCCTAGTGCTTGCACACTGCCCCAACAAACACCAACACCCAACTTTAGAAAGTGAAGTTTCTTGTTCGCCAACAAGAAACTTCACCCGACAACAACCACCAACGGTATGGCACACTGGCCTGGTTGTGTTTGTTGGTGTGTAATGTGGTGGGCAGTGTGCAATGTATTCATTTAGCTTAAATAAGACAATATGCCGGTGTTTGTTTTACATTTGTCAAACAAAGGCTATGAATAAGCTATAACATGAACTATGTCTGGGGGAAAATAACTGCAGACAAGCACTGAACTCAGGGGTGTTTAATTGGCTATCATGGATGGGTGATTTTCAACTGCTTCACTTTGAAAACTGTTGTGGGCTGATTAAAAAAGTGAGGCGGGGCCAAGGCCCATCATGCTAATGCTGTGAAGCCATTTACCGCAGGAGCAAACATTTTATACCATTTTTATCACGAAGTTTTCACTCTGAAAATAAAACAAATTGGCAAGAAGGATATTGGCTGCAGTGTAGCGAAACCATGTCTTACTTCCCTTGACCTTCTACCTCACCTCCATTACACATCCTGAAGCACAGTCTACAGCTCGGCCCCACCCCTCTCACACGGCCTTCCCCATGATGAGCAGACTCATGAAGAAGACCATGATGAAGAAGAGCCACATGAAGAAGCGGTCCATGACCTTGGCCACCTTTCTCCACTCCCCCACGAGGCTCTGCGTGGAGCGCTGGTCCTGGTAGCAGCTGGCAATCAACTCAACGTCCCTGCACAGGCCCTGGAGCTGGCACATCCCCTCCCTCCTCCTCATCTCTCCCACTCCGTCTCCTTCTCCACCTTCTCGACCACCCTCTACACCTCTCCCGCCTACACCCTCTTTGGTGTCTACGTCTCCTGCACCTTTCTTTGTCCCAGGACAGCTTCCTACTCCTGATCCCTCACAGGTGACCCTAGACCTCCCTCCCATGGCCCCGTCCTCCTCCGAGATGTTCACAAACAGGTCTTCCTTCCAGTCGGCCTGCTTGGAGTAATCCATCCCTGAGGGGGGTGGTGGTCCCCCCTCTGCTCCCTCCTCCTCCCCAGGCTTCCTGTCGTGGCGACCCCAGGCCCGCCCGTTGACGTCCCAGTTGGCCCCCCTGTGGACACCCCCCTCCTCTTCCTCCAACGGCGTGGGCTCTTCCTCCAGTGCTGTCTGCTTCTTGCACGGCCCTCCGCCCAGGCAGTTGTCGCCCACCTCGTAGACGAAGCAGATGCGAGCCAGGTAGTCCAGGATGAAGCGGCGGGCCCACTCTGGGATGGGGCGTGCCTCGGGCCCACAGTGGTGAATGTTCATGATGAAGATGGTCAGGGCCGTCGAAGCAGTGATCATTGTCATGGTGGCAATGTAATACTTCCCTGAATGAAGAGATTGGACACAAATCATATGATGCAAACAGTAATATTATAAGTAATGCAGTTAACTGCGAGTACAGTTAATTGTAAGTACAGAAAAACAATTATTTTCAGATATTTGAATGAAAATAGCGAGGCTTTTAGCTTTTGATTTCTTTCAATTACTTTGGAGCCCAATCACTACCAGCACCAAATTCTCTGAACTTGTACAAAACTCTGCTGCTAAGAACTAGATTTGACCATGATAAATGATTTAGTGTAGTGGACTATCCACTCTTTATGAGGCTGTCTGAGACTAAGAGGAGTGGCTTTTTAGGGTTCTGGACATGCAGCAATTTTTTGCTAGTGAAGACTGGGAAGCTTTAAATGTTTCCTTATTAATTGTATTGATTGTACCCTGTACCCTAAATAACTGTCTCACAGGCTATATGGATGAGTATTGTATCTATACACATCAACATTAGCAAGCATAACACAGAAAGTATATTTATTGGCAGTTTCACATCCTGATACGTGCAGCGCCAACACACCACATCAAACACACCCAAATGGGCATTATGTCATAATGGCACACACTGCAAGATTCTAAAAAAGATTTTCAAATCGTGAGAGACCACACACATAACAACATGTATACATCAAGTTTGTTCCTGCAGTGTGTGGAGTGCAACGATTTGGAACGGTCCAAATTGTTCCATTCATAACCGATTCCATTCATGAACAACCCTGATTCCAGACTCTCCACACTGAAATTAGTGTAAGCAAACATGGTGGACGATGGGCTTTCTGTTCGGTTACGGTATGATATTACCGACGTTATATAGGCATTCGTATTGTGGGAAAATATCTACTATTTTGACGTCCATTTCAGATGTCCACCTTATTTTAACAACATTGTATTTACCATCATGGTCGCTGCTGCTGCTGCTGCTTTTTTGTTTGTTTTCTGTGTTTATGTTTGCCGATAGGCTATAGGTTTATGTTCCTGTTTTGTGGAACGGGATTCTACCCACACTACAGGATTTTGTAGTGATTTTGATGTTTAATATGTGCAATTTGAACTGGGCCGTGTCGACAGATGCTAAATAATTTTTTTGTTTTGTTCTAGATCTAGACCGTCGCTCACACTCTTTCTGATTCTAGTTCTGGACTGTCTTTCACTCTCAATTACTGATTCTAGTTCAGTTTGTGAATGTTTGAGTGCCTTGTCACTGACGAAGGGACACCGACACCAAGAGGGTATCCTAAGGCCACGGTGTGTGTGGATGCGTGGAGCTCTGTCTGGGGAGCAGTTAATGTTGATGGCTGTGTCTGAGAGAGGGTTAAGCTTCTCAGACACTTATAGTATATTCGTTAAACTCGGTCATTATAAGCTCATACTCAACTATGTGTACTAGCTTAAAAATATATATATCACAAAGTTGCCGTGGGTTGTAAACATGGGCATGTTTAAAAATGTCAGTGTTCGAGCTGAAACAGGGAGTTCACTTACACTTTAAGCAACATTCAGGCAGTGAGAATTCTTAAGAATGGAATTTGTGGCATTGATGGAATTTGAGTTTGTTTAGAACTGTAAGTAAAGCCATGCCTCAATTTGAAAGCATAGTATATTTGTGGTGACTGAAGAAACACACACACACACATGCACAAACACTCTCATTTCCTACCTCACAATTCTATCAGAAACATTTTCTCATGAGAAAAAAGGTTCAGTGCAGTTTAGTCAGGACTAGACATATTTGCATGAAAACAAATGACAGAATGAATGAACCTTTTTTATTTATATTTTATTTGCATTACATAGTCGACCCTTGCCTTGTCGCAAGAATTTCACTGTCCAGAATGACCCTGTGTTAGATATTTGTGCATTTGATGAATAAAAACACTTGAATGAAAAAGGAACACAGGTTTGCAGAACTCAACATAACTCACATCAACATCAGAAAAACAGAACTGACCTATGAGCGGGACGCTCTCGGAGGGCGGCATGCTCTCCGCCACCAGCAGCTGGAAGACGGTGAGAGCCAGCAGCACCGTGACCCCCAGGGACACCTTCTCCCCGGAGTCGGCCGGCAGGTAGAAGCCCAGCGGGGCCAGGAAGGAGATCATCATGCAGGGGATGAGCAGGTTGAAGATGTAGAAGGAGGAGCGACGCTTGAGGTGCAGCGTGTAGGTGATGTCCGGGTAGGGGTCCGAGCAGCAGCCGTACAGGATGACGTTCTTCTTGGACGGCATGCCGAGCACCTGGAGGCAGAGGAGGGCACAGGAGGGGGGCGGAGTCAAGGAGAGATATATGAAAAGATCCTAGTCGTTTTCTTTCTAAATTGCTAAATAATGAGCTCAACTATCGATATGAAGTGAATTGGGGGACAGGATAGTCCAGTGGTTATGGTGTTTGACTCTGAGCCCAAAGGCTCTGGGTTTGAACCAAAATTCCCCCCCCCCCCGCCACCTGTAAGTAACCTTGAGCTAGACGCCTGAGTCCTACCTGTTCATGTATCCTCTTTGGATAAAAGCGTGTGCTTAAATGTCACTAAATAGTAAAACAGTAAATAGCACTGATTTAGCTGGAAAAGTCCAATAAGATGTAATCTGCCCCACAACTTTAAGAAAGGGTTCATCCCAGTCACCTCCCACTCCACGTTGGGCACAAAGTCGGCCAGGTCGGCGCTGTCCAGGGCGTTGACCAGGTCCATCTGGTTCCCGTTGTACGTCCAGGAGCCGAAGGTGAGGCGGCACTGCTGCACATCGAAGGGGAAGAAGGCCACGTCCACCCAGCACGAGCTCTTGGTGATGGCCGGCTGGTCCCACATCACCCGGCCGTCGTTCCGCAGCATCACGTTGGTCTCCATGGAGCTAGAGAACTGGTCGTTCGCACTGGGGTGAGTTGGCGTGGTTTAGAGAGAAAGAGAAATGAGGGAAATAAAAAAAAGAGAGAGAGTAAGAGAGGAAGAGGAACATTTATAGCTATATACCGTTATTCTACAGTTGAAAGTTAACAGTTTGGAACTGTTAAAAGGCAGAGGTGTCCCATTATTCAAAAATAATGCACTATATACAAAAATAAATGCTGTGCTATAACTGAAAATAATGCACACCTCTCACCACTAGAATTGTCACTGGTTGTGGTATAAAAACAGAATAAACCACACCGGGCTGTCCCGTTATTGGAAATAATGTACGATGGGGGCGGTGATGCGGCCAAGTTGAAGTTGAGGTTGCTTACCACCACCGAACTACATTATTTGTGCAAGAAGGGTCGTAAAAGAGCCAAAAAGAAGTTTGGTGAGGTATGCGTTTTCTCTAACAAATCAGTAATCACGTAATTTGTTTCATGCAACCTCGCCGAACTTGCAAGAAGGACGCTGGCCTGCTAAGATCAGAGCCACCTGTTGTAGAGGACGATGTCAGGCTTCCAGACAAGGCGGCTGGGGATGCGGATGGCGTCCAGGCCATCATAGTCCTCCTTCCTCCAGGACAGGTAGGCGTCTGTCCACATCTGCCGGTTCCACAGGTATGTGGTCAGGATCTGGTTCCGCTCGTCCTGGGGAGAGTGAAGATGGTTTACAGTCTAGATCACTCATCTGGATCTGAATACGATATGAATTGATTACGTAAACAAGGAGGACACAATGTAGCACAACAGGGGGATTAGATCAGGGTTATATCATGGAACTCGATTTCTTTTTAACAGATCCTAACTGATTCGAATGGTTCCTCAAAGGCTTGCCAAAAAAGAACAACATAGAGAGCTGCGGATGACAACACATGGCATAAATCCACATGATATACCAATGCTTCTCAAAGTCCGGACCACGGTCCGCATCCAGACCGAACGGCAAGTCTATCCGGACACTGTAGCTTGAGATCATTCACAGTGATCCTGTCCCCAGATAAATGTGGTTTTAATGTGGCATGCTGGAGAGTGTGTGTGTTGTTGTCTGAGCCGTGACATTATTTGATTGCGACAACGAGTTGCCTACCAATGCGCAAGTTTTTGTTAGGGTTAGAGCCAATCAGAGGCAGAGTAGGGTGGGTCATAGTAGGAAAAAAAATACTGCATCCAGAGAAATGAAAATGTGCTACTTGCTAATGAGGTGAAGATGTCGTCGTCAAGTTTTACAAAGAAAATAAAAGTTGACCAAGAAAACCGAGCGTTCAAAGAGTAGTGGACGGAGAAATACGCGTTCATTTTGCCCCAATCCAGCACAAAGCCCATGTGTTTGATTTGCACAGATACAGTCAGGATTATAAAGAGTGGCAATATAAAACGTCACTATGACACCAAGCACAGCCGTTTCGAGCAGCAGTATCCACAAAACACAGAGGCGAGGACAACACCTCGACAGTTTAAGTCTTCCTATGAATCAACAAACAAATTGTTTGTGAGATCTATGACACAGCAAGAGAGAGCTACTGAAGCCTCTTTCCGAGTGGCCTTGGTGCTGGCCAAGAACAAAAAGCCCTTCTCTGATGCAGAGGTAGTTAAGGAGTGTTTGGATGGGATAGTTGAGGC
>OOFB01036592.1:13052-23144 GCA_900323305.1 Trachyrincus murrayi
AAGAAAAGTTGACCAAGAAAAACAAGCATTCAAAGAGGAGTGGACGGAGAAATACGCGTTCATTTTGCCCCAATCCAGCACAAAGCCCATGTGTTTGATTTGCACAGATACAGTCGGGATTATAAAGAGTGGCAATATAAAACTATGACACCAAGCACAGCCGTTTCGAGCAGCAGTATCCACAAAACACAGAGGCGAGGACAACAAAACTTGAAAGTTTAAGTCTTCCTATGAATCAACGAACAAATTGTTTGTGAGATCTATGACACACAAGAGAGAGCTACTGAAGCCTCTTTCCGAGTGGCCTGGGTGCTGGGCAAGAACAAAAAGCACTTCTCTGATGCAGAGGTAGTTAAGGAGTGTTTGGATGGGATAGTTGAGGCTATGTTTGAGGGAAAGGAGAAACAGGAGATGTCAGAGAAACTCAAGCAAATACCTTTATCCAACTGCACTTCGACCAGGAGAACAGAGTTACTTGCTGACGACGTAGTAAAGCAGTTAACTGGTGATATCAAGAAAGCACAGTGCATTTCACTTCCAGTGAATGAATCAACAGACAGCACTGACAAAGCCCAGCTATGTGTGTTTGTCAGATACTTCAGCAAGGTAAAGGGGGGATTCTGTGAGGACTTGCTGGGCCTGGCCACACGCCATGGCCACACTAGAGGAGAGGACATTTTATAAAGCCATCATGCAGATGCTTAATGAAAGGGGAATTGACATCAAGACTGTGGTGTCCATTGCAACTGATAGTGCTCCAGCCATGATTGGGAAAGAGGGGAGCTGTCCAGCTCCTGAAAGAGCACCATCCAGACCTGCTGTCATACCACTGCATAACACACCAGTCAGGAAAGGAATACTCAGATGTCATGGAGAATATTATGAAGTTTGTGAACTACCTGAGAGCCTCCTCCTGCGAGCATTCCTGACTGATGAACATTTGGATCAGTGATTCCATCTGGCAGTCACACCTTTTGTGCCTAGGTTCAAACAATGCCATTCCTCCCACTAGGATCAAATGTACTTTGACTGTCTTGAACTTGAATGTCTGTTGCTTAAAAGTTAGTTGAAGTTGTTTGTCAAGTTAGTTGAAATGTTAAAAGTTTAACATGGCTGCCACACTGTTTTGTGTATAAGAGGCTGCTGTTGATTGTCATATGAGTTAGCCTTCTCGAAAAAGAGTTGTCGTTTGCACAGAATCTATTTGCATTTTTGCCACTTTAAGTTAAAGCTAAGGTTTATTTTCTATTTTATTGTGTTTACTACTTGTTAAGTCTCTTTCTGTTTATATGTAGTTTTCTTCTGCAGTCTCAGAATGGATAGAAAAGGTGTTTGTATTAAAAGGGACAGTCCACTTCGTCTTCTTTTCAATGTTATTTTGTTATGGCCAATCATTCCGGACCTCTGACCTTGAATAAAAAGTAAAAAGTTTGAGAACCCCTGTTTTAGATTATCCCCATGTCCTGTATCATTCTGGTTGAAGTAAAAAACTATTTTCTTAATAGTTTTTATTTTAGAATTGTTAATATTCCACAACATTGTTTAGTTTGGCATGTTCCCCTGGCTCACTTTTTACCAAGATTTCCACATTGATCTAGATCAGCCCCAAACATCCAAATCTGTAAATAGGAACCAATTGGACCACGCCTCTAGCGCCACCAATGGGTCAAAGTTGCCACATTTCAAAAGGCCATATCAGGTCCCATTAGACCCACACTCAGAAACTTAGTGTCAGGTGATGCAGCTTCTCATAGCCTACAACTTTACCATACGGACCATTGACCTCTGCCTCACTAGATAATCCACAATTTAGATTTAACTGAAAAATCTACTTTCACATCTCCTCCCAGGCCAATTCACCAATTCCAACAAAGCCAACTCTAATTGATTCCTCATTACCCAAATAATAAAAGTTATCAAAATAGTTCTGAATTTCTATGCGGTACGGCCCCTACAGGTGTAAACATTTTGACGCAAACGCCACTTTGACAGTAGATAGGCATGTTTTACCATCTCCTCCTAGACCATTTGTCCAACTGTCATGACACCTGCTTTATTGGACTCTGCACCCAAATTTCCATTTGGTTCATGTAGACCATGTAGGTATAAGTGCCAGAAACAAATGAAAAAAGGCCTAACTGTGAAAGACACGCCTGCAAGCAGAAGGTCCATGGATTGAATCCCACTAGGAATCCAATATGGTCTGAGAAACTGTTTGAACGAAACCTAAAAAATTTTTAACTCGGCACCCCATTTTACATGTAAAAGGATGTCACTGAATCAATTTTACCCTACATTTCTCTCAATAGCTCAGCGAGTAGAGCACTCGCCTGCAAGGCAGAAGGTCCATGGTTGAATCCCATCAGGTACCTAACATGGTCTGAGAAACAGCTTGTCTATGGTCAGCAATGGTCTACAACAGCGGTCCCCATCCACCGGGCACCGGGCCGCAAAGCATTTGCTACTGGGCCGCAAATAGGAAATACGACGAGCCTAAAATATGGCTTAATTGCGACCGATGACTCGCATGCTCCACTTTGCGAAGAGGGGTTTTCTGCAATGAATGCAACAAAAAGGATGTTGTCAACATTAAACCGGTCCGCGGTGATAAAAAGGTTGGGGACCCCTGGTCTACAACTTCCAGTAGTGGAGACACTCTTTGAACACACACAGTGTGATTGGAACTAAGTTAATTTTGGGGTCTACATTGAAGCTACTTCCACCAGGCCAAATGACTCAATATTTGGTAGAGATGCTCTATGGATATGTCTGATTAAAACTCCTATAAAGAATTTAAAAAAAAATGTAAATGGCCGACTTTAAAATATTTACATGCGTGAACATTATTCTATCAGTCACAACTCTGCTTCAGAAGGGGACAGGGCCTTGAACCTTGTTAGGCACATAGAAGACATACCCCCTAACAAGTGTGCAAAATTTGGTGCAGATAGCTTAAAAAAATGACGTCACAGTGATGTGTCCTCGCAAATCACTGGAAAGGGGTCGGCGGTCAAGCGTGGGCTGTGAATACCTTTCGAGGCTGCTAGCAGCTTTAATTATTAATTGCATTTATATAGCGCTTTTCCACCAAAAGCGGTTGGGAGTTTGGCCAGGACCCTGGAGTTAGCACCCCTACCCCAGCGATGAGTGCCATGGGATTTTTAAGCTTCCTACCCACTAGGCGACTTTAAAGGTCGGGGCCGACTTCGGCAGTACACACTACATGACTGGTCTTGACAATCAGTCTTGCCTTGCCATCAGGTCAGTGGTCCCCACTAGGTGACTGGGAACATGCAGGGGTACACACATGAAGACTATTATCCGATTATCTGCGCCTTCTCTGAAAACTCATCAAATGTTGCAGGAACACGGCTCACGTACTCACGCTAATGGTTTCTGTAGGAAGAGATGCGGCAGACTGGTGCATACACTTGTCACAGCCCATCATACTACCAGCATTCCTCAGAACCTGAGCCGTGAATAATTTCTTCAAGATACAAAGTCCTTTTTTTTCTCCACCACTTTTTTTCCCCTACCCCCCCTCGGGGAGTCGGCCCTAGAATCGGTGGGTTTGTCTCACTTTGATGTGGTGGCTCCTCCGATGAGTAGCGGTATCTTCAATCCAAGCCTCTCCATCTCTTTGGCCACATGGATCATCTCATCCAGAGATGGGGTGATGAGCCCGGAGAGACCGATGAAATCTGAAAGGACAGACTTTTTCTGAATTACAGGGGGAAAAAAATACAGCGCTATGAAAAAAACCAACCCCCAAAACAGCCCCCTTGCCAGTAACACTGTCTGTGATACCAACACGTCTATATACAACATCTGCACATAAATCAGAGGTGTAAAGAGTACTGAAAAATTGACTGTACTCAAATAGAAGTAAAAGTAATGATAAAAAAAGGTACTCAAGTAAAAGTAAGATAAAATATTCTTCCTCACATTTTTTCAAGAGCCTATGAATGGTACTCTGTAAGCAATGCCTTTTTAATTTTTTTAAGTCAACTTTTAAAGTAAAATTTAAACAAATTGCAATTACATGAAAAAGCTACTCAATTTCAGTAACTAGTTGTAATTTGTTACTTTACACCCCTGGATAGATGCAAATTAGCCTTCTATATTTCTGTCAGAAATGGAAGGCTAATCCGCATCCAAAAGGGACTGGAAATGGAAATCTGTGGTAGAGTTTTCAATTGGTTTTATTTGTATATGTGCATGGAGATTTTGGGAGAGACACGGACACAGCTGAGAAGGTATTAAGTTAGAGATTATTAAGTTTAGGTATTAGGTTAGAGATTTACTTGGCTCGGGTGGTGTGCATGCAACTATGTCAGCAGTGTCCGTTTAGTCTCTCCCCTCCCTGACAGAGGGTACATATACATTGGAGCCCTCACCAACCTCAAGGTGGCCCCTGCTACATAACCAATGAGAGAAGATTCACAGAGTCCTACCTGCTTTACGCTCAATGGCCTCTCTGAGGATTTTATCACAGGTAACCATTACGCCCAAATCGATCACTCTAAGGAATATTGAAAGAAGGAAATACATGTATTTGTCATTTAATACACAAGTATTTAGTTTTCTTTTATTTTTTTTTACCTTTAAAAATAACACATATATACCTATGAAAGCAAATCACTGCCATAATGATTTGAATTTTAAAATCCATTGAATTCATAACATTGAAATATTATACTTTGAAAACAAGGTATCTGAATTTATTTGCTTTGAAATTCCAATATGGCATTTCAAGAACGCGATTTCAACTTTTTATTTTTCAATTTTGACAAATTCAGACACAAAAATTCAATTTGCAGATATTCCAAATACTCATTTTCAAGTGGTCAAAATTTGGATAAGAAAATTTGAGCGATAAAGATTCAAACTAAAGTATAAGAGTATTACAAGGAGAGGCCCTACTAACCACTAGTTGTGCATCGGTAAGTACAATTATTGGATCTCAATTGTATTAATTGCATTTGGCATTGGTCGGCCCCGTTATCATTGCAGTAGGCGTACCAAGCATTTCTGAAAGTTTACTCGATACTACTGCCAATAAATAGCACCGGAGCTACTTTAGTCTGTTGTGATCGCAATAGCCCTTGAAATTAAAGGTTTTTATCCCAAATGATCTCAAATGTTCAGATACGATCAGATAGGCCAGCAGTTGGTTCGATTGCTTAGGTCTCTGCTTGGAATACCATAATACTTCAGTTTAAATTTTACCGCTCAAATTTTCTGATCCAAATTTTGACCACTTGAATATGAGTACGGAATATCGTATTTATATTATATTCATATTTTTGAAAAAATATATAAATTTGAAATCGGGTTTTGGTAATGGCACAACTTGAAATGCCATATTGGAATTTCAAAGAGGTGAATTCAAAACGAATAAATTCAGATTAGGGCTGTCGCAAAGAATTTTCCCCTGCGGTAATGTAAGGTGGCTCAAGGCAGCGGTGTGCGATATTACCACAATTAAAAAAAATGTTTTGCCCCAGCTCTTCCCAAGTCTGTTCTAGGGCTGCCGTGATTAGTCGACGTAAGCGATTACATAAATGCAGACAATTGGTGAATGTCAATATTTTTAATCTGCTAATAGTTTGTCGCCTGAATGTATCTTTTATATTTCTAAAATGGTTAAATTAGTTAAAACCACTGGATAAAGCTTCAAAAAGCAAAACCACAATGGGCGACCAATGATGTCAGTTGCTTCCGGCTCCACTAATTGGTCTGACTCAGTCACGGTTGAGCTTCAGTGTAAAAGTTTCCAAAGACATGGCTTCGAAAGTATGAGAGAACTTCAAATCATCACAAAAAGGTGGTTTGTTCATTGTGCAAAGTATCAATGAAACTGCATGGCAGGACTAATGATATGCACGAGCATGTGAAGAGAAAAGACACAGGACACTATTCTGGATGACAGACCTCCAGAGAAGGAAAAAAACACCGTAAATTGTTGTCTAATCGTTTTGAGTTCTGTGTGATCGGTTCTGTGTGAGCAGTTCAGAGCAGCGTTGTGATGCATGTCGCATTTTTCAACTTTGGGCGCTGGGCAACGCCACTCATCAACGAAATAATTTTTAGTTAAAAGTTTAAATTGCGCACAATTGCGCACACAGACAACAAGCCCACATGCGCTGCGAGCAGCTCTCACAATGCACTCTGCCATGGTGTTTTTGAAGCGTCTGTTGCAAAGCGGTTCTGTACACTTACTGTTGCATTGTGTCTTGGTGCTGGGGGTCTCTGCGCTTCAAATTAGACTGGGGATTTATGTTATTCTACATCAAATAAACAAACTTGGAAACTCAAATGTGGTTTTTTTCTTCCTTTTTTGCGGTTATGGCGTTTGTTTGCCATCCCCTGCGGTTGGCTTGTCAATGGCGCGGTATTGAAATATTGCGGTTATCACAACAACCCTAATTCAGATACCTTGTTTTAAAAGAGTAATATTTATGTTAGGAATTGAAAGGTGTTTAAATTTCAATAAAAAAAAAATGTAATGGCATTTAAAATGCAAATCATTATGGCAGTGATTTGCTTCCATATACTGTATACCTAAATACATTTAACATATACATACTAACTAGACATACTAGACATACTAACACACAAACACAAACAGTACACCAATCACAAATACACTCACATTTATACAATGTGTTGGCGGATCTTAAGGATTTTTGGCACTAGCCAGCCGGGCTATTAGACCAAATTTTTAACCAGCCCGACTGAAATGTTATTAGCCCCTGTAGTCTATGTTTTCCTTTCCTTAATTCCTTAACATTAGTATTCATGTTAAGTGAATCTGTGAGTATTGTATTTGATGAGTTTATATTATAACAAGAATGCAAACTAGAGAGTAGCCTACCATAGACCGTATACAATTTGAGTTTGTGTATTGTGTATTATTTAGTTTTTTGCTGAGCCTTACTATAATGACCTGCCCCATTTTTTAACATTTAATATTAAAAAACACATTTGTATGTAGCCTACACATTGATTAGATTTAAAAACAAACTGGGCTGTGATAATTGTGTATCCTCTGCCCTGTTGAGAGGGGAATTTGGGCTTGTTTGGGATCCCTAGCAGGAGGCTGGGCTGGCTTGGGACGACCATCAACAGGGTTAGTGTTTAGATCCATGACCTCCACTGACAAACAAATCTTTAATTCATCAGCCTATTCTTAGACATACTGTATGTTAGCCTAGCGATAAAGCTAACTAATTAGCTATTAGCTGGGGTTAATGGAAGAGGACGACCGAACCGAGAGAGCAATGCACAGCAGTCACTCCACATTTTTGTCACACTTGTATAAAGAGTAGGCTCTCTGTCTCGCGCTTCAGACTGCCTGTCTCGCCAAGTCCGAGTCACGCCAACTGACTTATGAATACTGTATACGGAGAGGTCCCGGAAGCCCGCAGTTTTTTTTAAGGTGGACTGATTATCAGCACTGAATATCAGTCACGTCGCATTTCTATGTTATAGACTTAATTAGCAATAAAAAAAAAAGCACTCGCCCGACGGATGAGGTCCTGAAATTTGCTTCATTTCCAGCCCTGTATATTAGGGCTGAAATGGTACGTGTATTCATATTGAACCGTTCGGTACAGGGTCCATGGTGCATGGATCAGTATGCACTGCGAACCAAACAATACATGAATCATCAGTTATCAGTTAGCTATTTTAAAAAACAGCGAGACCTGGCAAGTTTACAACACAAAATCAGCTGTAGCTCAAAAGATTCTGGCTTTTTGGACTGTACTGCAAATCCTCGAAGCAAGACTCCTCCGTGCAAACCGCTGCGAGGTCGGGCGCATCCCCTCCCTGAAATTGCCATGGTGCTTTCTCCATAGGAAAACAATGGAATGGGTCGCGCACGGTGTCCAAACGCATCTCAATTGAACACGTTGATGAGACAATCGGTGGGACTAAAATTAAACGGCAACAACTTTGCTGACTCTGCCGTAACAGAGTCAGACTCGGACCAAGAGTGGACCTCGAGACAGCCCTATTTTGAAATCTTACATGGTGGCGCAGCGCCACCACACACAGACAGACAGACAGACAGACACACTGTACCTGAAGTTGTTGCATCCCAGCACCACCCCCACAATGTTCTTGCCTATGTCGTGGACATCACCCTTCACTGTTGCGAGGACAATTGTGCCCTGATATGGATCCTGAAAATAATGGGATGGACATCAGTGCGATTGTCCAATGACATTAATGGAAAGAGACAACAGAATAATAATAATAATAATAATAATAATAATAATTAAAGCTGCTAGCAGCCTCGAAAGGTATTCACACTTGTGCACCGCCGAGCCCAGCGCCCACCACCGCAGCGACCGCCCATTTCCTGCAATTCGTGGTGACCCTGCGCCCCCTGTGGGCAAAGTGGTGCATAGCGCTTAATTTAGCATTAACTTAATTATTTCATTTCCACATAACTCGGCCAATTTACTTCTTTTTTTTTAATCCCTCCAGTCACTTTGATCAGACACGTCCATAGAGCATGTATACCAAATATTGCCCAGTGGTCATGAAGAAGAAGATTTTTGAAATTTTCATAAACTTTATTTCAGAGTAATAAAATAATAATAATAATAATAATAATAATTCGTACAAAAACAATTAATTATTAGGTATCCACAGATACTCTGTGAATACCTAATAATTAAAGCTGCTAGCAGCCTCGAAAGGTATTCACACTTGTGCACCGCCGAGCCCAGCGCCCACCACCCCAGCGACCGCCCTTTTCTTGCAATTCGTGGTGGCACGTTACTCAACGAATTGGCTACCACCGTGTTCCCCATGATTCGGAGTGGATCCGACTCATGTTTTGAATTCATGGCATTTAGGTGTGATCGTGCGCCCCCTGTGGGCAAAGTGGTGCATAGCGCTGCGCCACCTATGGCGAAGTGGTGCATAGCGCTTAAATAAATAATTTAATTTCCACATAACTCGGCCAATTTACATTTTTTTTTTAAATGCCTCCAGTCACTTTGATCAGACACGTCCATAGAGCATGTATACCAAATATTGCCCAGTGGCCATGAAGAAGAAGATTTTTGAAATTTTCATACTTTATTTTCACTGTACAGAAAAAACTATCCAGACGGACCTTATGGGTCCAAGAGGCAAAAATGTTCAGCATGTCAAATACATCCTATATACCAAGTTTCAGAAATTTTCGGCCATCGGGTGGGCGGGGCTGACCGTTTAACTTTGACCGCGAATTATAGCGCCACCTATAGGCGAAGTGGTACCAAACTTGTTGGACACCTGCTTTACCAGGATACATATATGTTGGACAAATTTCAAAAAAAGTTACCAATGGGGGGCTGAGCTAGAACAGTTTCCCTATCAGAATAATAATAATTCGTACAAAAACAATTAATTATTAGGTATCCACAGATACTCTGTGAATACCTAATAATTAAAGCTGCTAGCAGCCTCGAAAGGTATTCACACTTGTGCACCGCCGAGCCCAGCGCCCACCACCCCAGCGACCGCCCTTTTCTTGCAATTCGTGGTGGCACGTTACTCAACGAATTGGCTACCACCGTGTTCCCCATGATTCGGAGTGGATCCGACTCATGTTTTGAATTCATGGCATTTAGGTGTGATCGTGCGCCCCCTGTGGGCAAAGTGGTGCATAGCGCTGCGCCACCTATGGCGAAGTGGTGCATAGCGCTTAAATAAATAATTTAATTTCCACATAACTCGGCCAATTTACATTTTTTTTTTAAATGCCTCCAGTCACTTTGATCAGACACGTCCATAGAGCATGTATACCAAATATTGCCCAGTGGCCATGAAGAAGAAGATTTTTGAAATTTTCATACTTTATTTTCACTGTACAGAAAAAACTATCCAGACGGACCTTATGGGTCCAAGAGGCAAAAATGTTCAGCATGTCAAATACATCCTATATACCAAGTTTCAGAAATTTTCGGCCATCGGGTGGGCGGGGCTGACCGTTTAACTTTGACCGCGAATTATAGCGCCACCTATAGGCGAAGTGGTACCAAACTTGTTGGACACCTGCTTTACCAGGATACATATATGTTGGACAAATTT
>OOFB01036597.1:3344-13624 GCA_900323305.1 Trachyrincus murrayi
AAGAAAGAGAGGGAGGGGGGAAGAGGGGGGGGGGGAAGAGAGGGAGGGGGGGGGAGGAGGGGGGGGGGGGGGGGGGGGGGGGGGGGGGGGGGGGGGAGTAAATGGAGGAGTGTGAGGCCGTAATGGAATTGCCATCAGCGGATCAATGTGCCGGTGGTCTGGGATCACTGGGCCAGATGATAAATATTGATCTAATGAAACCGCGAGGCAGGAATATGAGCTGAGAGAGAGAGAGAGAGACTGGACTGCATACAGAGGCAGGTTGGACCTCGGTGTATATGAACTACATGCATGGATGGTTTGCTGTTGGCGTTGGTTCTGCTGAACCCTGCATACGAATAACAAAGCTTTACACTTGGAGTGTTTCATAACGATTTATAGTACATCGATGTACTGAAAGTATATAGAGTGGTGGTGATGGGGCGGGGGGGATTATGGCTCACTGCCATTGTAGCAAGATATGAAGTGGGTCAGGTTGACAAATGCCGATCCGTAACCAGACGGTTGCAGGTTTGAATATAAATCAGCAGTGGAGGTGTCGGTGTGTATCGATTATCTGAGAGGTGGGCTGGCGTTCCACATACAATGTACAGACCACTGCCAAGTACCTGAGGGAAGCAATTTGCAAAGGCATCGTGTCCATTATGGATGCAATATTTTACCTACCACTAGTGAACTATTCACTTTTCAGTGAGTCGGAAGATGTGTTGTATCCCTGGCTGAAGAAAGAAGTCACACTGAATAAGAACGACAGATGCCTAGTGTGTTGATGAATTCAGAATGTGCTCAGAAATGCACGGACTTTGAGGCTGATTTACTCTGCAGTGACTGGAGGTAGAGGAGAACAGTAAATAGTGCGGTGGTGTCCCCGAGGGCTGCACTAGTCGGCTCTACCTTTCTGCAGCACGTCTGCCTGCCAACAAATGTCTTCCATCTGTGGAGCGAGGCGAGGAACATAGTTCATCCAAAGTGTGTTTCTGTTGTTTGTTGAAGGTGCGTGCGTGCACACAGGCACGCACGCACACACACGCTTATTTAATTGCAGGAAACAGCATATAAACGCATGCAATACCTCTTTTTGCCAGCCATTACATTTTGAAACTCACTTTCTTGCCATTATTTAAATGGCAAGAAACAAACACCATAGATCAACAGTGTAGGGTTTCTCTCCTTGACAGGATTCCCTTTTATGGTCTCATTGTGGAAGCAAGATCCTCAGCACCCTATCAGAGGCGAGCCCGGGGGTTTCCTTTCACAAGCGACCCCACCACTAGACTACAATAAATACAAATTCAGTTTGACAGAATGCAATTTGTTCCATGAGGGAAAAAGACATTTTTAATGCTAATAGCATGATTAACATATTCAACAGCGCAACAGAATCCCCACACGGGGCTAAATTATTAGTAGAGCTTATGAAGAGTCAACGCAAGTCTAGATTCTTCCATCGTGGTTACAAGTGGAAAACAAAACATTCCATTGTAATGTTGACTGTTTCTTCCCCCAATTTGCAGCTGAAATGTTCAGGCTAACGATTGGTGAACCTTGTCCAGAAAATGTTGATGGAACAAAGGAAACAACTGCTTCATTTGCCAGACAATCACATGATTAATTTCCTCTTGAACCTTAAAACATCACAGACGTCAGCGGCTCAGTAAAGTGCGAGTACCATTCCCCGTCAGGTCACCCCGATGCGCTACATTATAATGCCAGTCCCTGGTATTGTTCCACACCGATAAAATAGACTGAAGTCTTCGAAGAGTTAGATAACCAAGACCCTCTTCTGGTGTTTCGTTGTTCCAGTCGCTTCTTCTCAAGGCGGTCATGGCTCCTGGTGACTCGCCTTCATTCCAGCCGTGAGGAAGAGGAGCTGCAGCCTCATCCTCTCCTGCAGACCCAGGGACTGAAAAGTAGGAATTACAAAAAACACTGATTTTACTCCAGGGACAACAAGGTTACTCAAAGTTTAAACCTGCACATGTAACATTTCTACCGCAGCCATTTACGTCATTAAAAAAAAATATTTCAACTGGAAAGTTCCTCAGGAATAAAACACGCCCATCCGCCAGTCAATCCATCCAGGGAATTGTTTCTCCTTCTCAGACAGTTATTGTAGCTATAACTGTAGCTAGCCAAGCCACTAGAGATTGCTAATGGGAAAACATACATACTGCAGGTTTAATAACGATCACATTCATGTGGATCGTGGGGATTAAGAAAACTAAACACTAAACGCACATGACGAAGTCTGCTGGTCTTCCTCAGCATCAGGCTGTGGTCCGAGGGGCTGTAGACGTTGTTGTCCTGCAACGGGTCGTCTGCCAGCATGTACAACTCCCCGGCGTGGACATCCGTCACATTGGCCTGGACCAGGGGTACAGGGATAGGCTGGTGAATAAGTGTCATCTCAGACCTACCAACGATAATAACTAATAAATAGAACCTCAAACTGGCAGCATATTAAATCAGAAACTCGTGTAAGCCGCCGCTTGGGGCCAGATTCCCCACCTTGAATGTGTTGGGGTCGAAGCCCAGCCAGAGTGTGTATCTATAGTCCCAGGACCGCAGGGAGTAACCCATGACCGTAATGTCCTTGAGGAAAGGCAGGTCAGAGTTCACCTAAGAGAACCAACACGAGAAAAACAAAGGAACAAAAACAAAAAGACAGCACAACATTAAGCAGTTCATTTGAACAACAAAGTGCATCAATCATGGCAGCCAAACATGGCTGCCACCTCCCCCCCCCCCCCCAGCGATGCTTGGAGAGGCTGCACGTGCTCACCAGCAGCCTCTCCCGCCGCCAAGCAGTTGATGAGCCCATGGCAGCCCGCCAAACTGCTTTGTGCAGACATTTAGCCCGTCGCAGCTGTGAAAGTCACCTGCACGTTTTAATCCAGGGACGCGGTGTCGCCGTGCGCCCCGGAGACAGGCGCCCGAGCGTGTACCGGCATCAGATGGCAACGCAGACGGTAATCAGTGACTCGACAATGTGAGGTTGTTTTGGTTTGGACGATGTCGTCGTGTTCTTCGTACAGACTCGCCGGCCATGGCTCTTGTTGTGACAAGAGGACAACAAACAAGACCCACAAAATGGTTTCCACTCAAGCTATTGTTAAGTATAGGCGATGGTCTGTAAGGTAGAGGAAGAGCAGCGACTGGAAGACAGAAGACAGAAGGAAGAAGAGCAGGGACTTCGGCCAGCTGCTGTTCTGTTCTTTCAGTTCCAGTTAACTGTGGAACAACATCACTCTGCGTTTACTGGGGACGATAACCTTGTGAAATACTCCCCAAGTCTGACTTTATGTGCAGTATGGGATTGTAAAAACACATCCCAATTCTTAACCACTACTCACTGCCAGATCTCCCTCTTTTAAAAAGACCTCACCAGAGACTACACGGTTCAAGAAGGACCGAATTAACACAAATAACTAAATGATTAATCCGGATCAGAGTCTCGACTCTCCGCCCCACACCCCGACTGATACTGCCGGGCAGAAGTCCTCCTGACGTGAACATTAGAGACGAAATACGGCCGTAATGGAAAGAAAATGGATTGTATTCCTTCCCATCAAGAAAGGTAGAAGAAAGAAATCAAATATTAGTTGTTAAACGTGTCGTGGACAAGAGTGGACCAGTTCTACACACTCGTCGTACGTCCATCTTCTGGAGTCCTCCATATCAACAGCACACAGTCAATACAACCGTCTGGGCTGCCAAGACCTGCTGTGTCCCGGGCCGAGGCTCCTGCAGAGTAAACGGAAGTGGTTATGCTCCGCGGTCATACCCGGGGTAGGTCTGCGGGCCTCGGGTACTGGCTGAACGCGATGTCTTCGTCGTCCTTGCCCCTCTCTCGGCGCCCAAAGGTGTAGGCCAGGTTGTCCCCCTCGGTGCAGAGCTCTTCCTGAAGAAAGCAAGGAGAAACAAAGGGAATGGACGCGGGAGGGAAATGAGTGCAGAACAACGGGGAGGGTCTGGTGTTCAACGATCAAGGCTTCACTTGCTACGCACGATTGTGTTTAACATTTCAGAGGACTTAAAGTGTGCACATCTGTAAGCGAACGCTAAACTCAAACCTCAGAACACCAGCTGGTTATGCACAGGCTAACCCCCACATCTCTTGTGATACCTTAAAGGACACGCCTTGACAGGGATATGGAGCATCCAGGCCGGCCATGTAGGAGACGGTGGGAAAGACGTCCACGAGCTCCACCATGTTTCGGACTACATGCTTAGCTGGAGCGGGAGAGAGGAAACACCGCAAGAGGACTCGCACCTTATCAGGTCATCACAACAACATTATACCATGCATTTAGAAAGGCATACGCTTGCCTGTAGAGTAAATTGATTGAAAGAAGGGGAATGAAACGTGCTTCTTCTGATCTGTGCGGAGTGAAGGCGTGCGGTCAGACAGCGTGCGGTCAGACAGCGTGCACGGCCCACTCCAGGAAGTGGCGCTGCGCCACCATTTAACATTTCAAAATACTAGCGCTGTTGCGACGCAGACATTTAGTGGACGTCGTCGTTTCTCTGCCCCCCCAGTGGCTTTCGGATCCACTCTTGGGCCGAGTCAGACTCTGTTACGGCAGCGCTTAAATAAAAAACTAAAACATTGTACCGGGAGCTATCTGAAGCAAAGGCATTGAGCGTGGTCAGTAAAAGTAAAACTAAAAATAAATAAATAGTTTCCCTGTTTTTCCAGCACCTCCTAGTGTCATAACGTGATATATACCGTAGCCGTGAACATTTTCATTTACACCGCGATAAAATATTTTGGCCATACCGCCCGGCACTAGTGTGGGTAATGAAGGTCTGCCCAAGGCGTACTTTAAGGCCTGTAATTGTGTCATCCAGCAACCAATCAGTAACATCTTACCCTTAAACGTGTGCTTCGATTGGCCGAACACGTCGATGAAGGGGAAGACGGACCCCGCCTCGAGCCAATCGGGGAAGAAAGTGACGCCAGGAACGTAGAACATGAGGGGAACCCGAGTCGCCACATCGAAGTTGGAGTATTTCGCCCATTCACCGTGTTCCCCTAGCGACCAGCCTGCCGACAGGGAGAAGGAGAGAAGCAGGTCAGAGAAGCACGGCATCGGAGAACATTACTCCAAAATAACAGCGCACACCCACAACCGTTTCAAGTGCCCCTGAACACTAATGACAAATTCAAGGACAAAAAAGATAAAATGCCTATTCTGAACATACAAAAACAAAACATACACGTTTTGTTCCAGTCTTGTATTCAAGATACCGATAAAAGCGAACAGTGAAATGTTCTTATTGTGTTCCAGGGGTGACACAATAAAAACACCCCCCTCCCCCAATTAAAATGGGCAATTATAGTTTGCTGCAAATCAAATAATAATTCTGTTTTCTGGGTAGAATTGCACACACTCTGAAGGGAGATCGCTGGAGATTCTTAAAAATAATTTCTTATGCGCCGCTTTCTACCTTCAAGAGAAAGTGAGTGAGTGTGATGTGTGTGTGATTTCTGGGTCAGAAAGGAAAACAGGTGATGGTAGAGGAAAAAAAACAACTAGAGTTTGACAATTTATAAGCAGTCTTTGCCAAATGGTAAGACACGTGCAAGACTTCCTGTCACCACACCGCCATCTAGTGGCAAGGTGATGGCAGAAGTGTCTTTCCCTTGATTTAGAGCTCATTTTTAATTGATCATTCAAATATGTGCTGTACGAGAGAATTTTGATTTTAGATCGCTGCCGACTTGCCATTTATCAGGGCATTTCTCTCGTTCGTGTGTGTGTGTGTGTGTGTGTGTGTGTGTGTGTGTGTGTGTGTGTGTGTGACCATGATCCGATGAGAAGACCACCATGGTGTTGCCACTGAGCCCCATGTCGTCGAGAGCGCCGAGCAGCCTGCCCACCTGGGCGTCCATGTAAGAGACAGCAGCGAAGTAATGCTGACGAATACGCAACTGCAAACACATTCCAGAGAGACAAAACGGTATAACAGCAGCAACTAAACACGAAACCAAAACAACCAGGGTGAACAGGAGAGCCACTACAGGAACTACATTAAAGCGGTCGAGCAGCAATATTCTGGAGCGATCCCGCAGCCGACCGGCAGGCGGCCCGGCGAGGCACCCGGTACCTGGAAGTCCTTGGGAATGGGTCCATAGGGGAAGCTGGTGTTGAGGGCGCGCACGTCCTCCCTCAGGCGCAGGTCCATCCAGGGGTTATAGGCCACGGTGGGGAGGCCCTGGGGAACATCTGGGTTAGGGGCCAGGCTCATCTGATCTAGAGGATACAGGCTCAGGTACTCCTGAAAGACACAGGATGTATGGGGAAACCACTCAGCATCGTTCCACGGTAACACTCGTATATAGTGGCTGCATGTCATTGGTTTTTCCATAACCGTGCGTCCAAGTGGACATGACGTGTGAAAAGGTGCCATTGAAGAGGATAATTATCCTGTTAACACAAAGTAAGACGGCAGCCGCCAATGGTCCTTTCTTTAAGTCTATTGATTTAGGGAGCCATGGAAATTGCTAATTGGGCATTAGCAGCGCTGAACAGAGTATACACTGTCTACAGGAACGAAGGATAAACAGACATGTCACAAATACAATGTTGGACCAATCTACAACTTAACCACGTTGGGGTACATAGCATGTCGCTGCGTTGATAACATTTATGTTGTAGTAGTAATAATAATAATAATAATAATAATAATAATAAAGCAACAGAGGTGCTCTGTGAATCACTCTTAGTGTGCTTGTGGAAAGCGATGGAAGGCACCGTAGGCTGTTTGAAACAATAAGACGACCAAGACACTACTTGTGCGTCCAGTGAAAATGGTTTCTTTTGAGCGCAATTACACTGGCCTTAAAATTCTTTTTAAAAAGCAGTAGTGAGCTCTAGATACAGAAGTAGACTTTAGCGCACAGGGAACTGCGCTGCCACTCGGCCTGTACCTGCGGTATGCGGAAGGGTATGTGAGGTTTGTGAAAGCCCACGGCCAGGAAGAAGGGGGCGTCGTCCTGGCTCCGGCCTCGCAGCACCCTGATGGCCTCCGCCGTGCTCTCCAGGTCCGGCAGGGTGCCCCCGGGCTGCTCCGTCACGTTGACCGCACACAGCAGGTTGGCGTGGAGCGCCCCGTCCTCCCCTTTACACATCTGAGGAAGAGACTTCAGCCTTAAACTAATACAACAAACAAGAGTCCCGTCAGCTGAACTCCTGGAGTCATTATAAGGAACACCTGATCGGGAGGCAAAGTAAGGCATTACACAGTATGCAACAACCTAGTCTCACAAGTCAGACCGTAGTTTCATAATCTATAGTCTGCTATATCAGACTACAAACACCACAGCCAAAACAGTGAAGAACATCCATGCTGTTGGAACATTCTCTTCCTAAGTCATGTGCACGGGGGATTAGAGCAGCCATAACTCAAGCCAATCCATTCCCATAAGAGCAGATCTTTAGAAGGGCGAGTCTGGGACAGCAGTAGGCTTTAAAAAAAAAAGAAAACATGCGAAGTTGTTAAGCAACACAATACTGACAACCTTTTCATACTGAAATAAACGGGCAGCTACTAAAATGCCACTGAAATCAATGTCGCACATGCATGCATATCTGCTTATACGGGTTTATTATTCCGGTCAAACAGAACTACTAGCACTTGCATAACCTACATTTACATACACATGCTTCTCACCAATGTATACAAGTAAGTAGTGAGTAATTGTTGTACTTCTATAATAATAATGTCTGTTGCTACACAACCAGATGATCAAGTCATTTTCCTTCCCTAAAACATATTTGGTGCATGCAAGGCGAGAACCAGCTCCTGGGAGTAAAGACGGTCTCACCTTCTCCTTTTCATAGTGGAACGAGGGAGGGTGATATGGAGGAAGAGACCAGCTGTAGGGGTAGTCATCAGTGTAGTTGGAGGCGATGCCTGAAAACAATTATTTATATAACAAACAGTTATATAAATAGGAATCAAATGTTATAAAAAACACATTGTTCACCACATTTCAATCCAAATATTGCAACCATGTTGATTAGATGATTTCAGCAAGAACAACAACACGTTTACCTGGATGAAACACCTTTCCCACAGACATGGTGGTGTACCCTCGGGATTTAAAGTATTGAGGTAGGGTGGTGTAGTTGCCAGCGCTGACCCTCCAATAAGATGAAAAGTCGTACAGTCTGGTGGTGTCCGGTCTGCGGCTGGTTAACATGGACGTACGACTAGGGCCACACACAGCTTGCTGGCAAAGGGCATACAAAAAAGGTACATTTAAAAAAAGATATCTATAACGACTAAAAATAAATAATTGAGTGGTATGACATCAACTGACCTGCGCATATGCATTAGAGAAGACCTGGCTGTTGGAAGCCAATTGGTCAATGTTAGGGGTTTTTACAAGGGGGTCCCCATAGCAGCCCAGGGTGGTCCTCAGGTCGTCTGCCATGATGAACAGGACATTCTTCTCTGAAAATATAGAGTAAACTACTTAAAATACACAATTTGAAGGAAAAACATCTAAAGCATTGTGAGCTTGCTGCGAATGGAAAACCATATATAGAACAGCATTACAGCGAATGTACAGGCCCTAGGGGAGCAACACACACTGTTTTGTGAGGATTAAGAATGCACACTTCCTAACCAAACGTGCTGAAGATAAAACGATCTTCACTATTTGATGAACTTCACCTTTTGTTTCCACGGACGCAGGTGTCAGAGTGTACATAATCAACAGACAAACACATGTCCGGACCGATAATGAACACATGTTCCCTGTTGCGGAGGGGTATAAGACGGGGTTGAAGGGTGCAGTCCAACACACACACCGCCGACGTGTGAAACCAAAACTGACGCGTTCCGTACTTTAAATAACTTCCTGATTGTTCGCTGCCCTGCTAGCTGTGTTCTCATTGGTCGAGACCCACACCGCTCGGCCAATCAACGCTAATCATATTAGATTAACGTAATTACAAATCTCCGCTGTTTGTTTTTTCACTAATGTGAAGTAGTCAATTGGCGAGAAGCAAAATTAAGTCGACTGATTTGATTTGTTGGTATTTTAGTTTAGTTTGATTGATTAAAATCACAACACGTGAGTCAGTTGTGGAGTTGTGACAGAATGTGGACACAAATCACTTTTAGTTGAATTCACCTTCACACGTTTTACTTTAATTATGTTGACAGACTGGTAAACTATATTAATTAGCTACGTCTATATAGTTAATACAATAATTGTTTAATTAAGTAAATGGTGCCTTCGCACGTTTTGTGGTAGGTAGGCCTACTCCCTGTCAAGCCGCCGGCAATATAATTAGTAAGTAAAACATGTGAAGGTGAATTAAACCGAAAGTGATTTGTGTCCATATTCTCTTAACTCCTTTGAAAGGTCATATTTTATAGATTACATATTTAGGTTTATTTTAGGCGTTGATTGAAACAAAAAGGGTGTTGTTCTCCTTTTAACCGGTAGGTGGCAGCACGGCACGGTGAGGGAAGAGGAGGCGCGACAGAGAAGAAGAAGAGGAGTAGATCCACCACGACAGAGCTAGCGGTGCTAACATGGCAGATACCACTCTGAAGCGTGAGCATGGAAGTGATGAATTACGTCAAAAAGCTAATAAACTAAAAGGTGACGATTGTGAAGCCGACCCAGGTGGAAACGGAGCAGAATGCGGCGAGAATAATATTTTATCTGGGTTCAAAACAACCGCCGTGCTGAGAGACTCTCCACTTGAGAAGACGATCTTCATTCATGGAAAGGTAATGTGACGGGTGGAGAGTCAAAGTAAATACATATAAATACCCAATGTCGACAGAAGAGTAGCAGTTGTCGTAGTTGGTTTAACACGAAACAGAATCTTAAGGTGTCATTTCGTTTGCGATAGTCTATAGTCTACAATGAAGCTCCCACAACAGTCTCCTCTAACATCATGATGGACCTCATCCCCAGCTGGACGACCAGGAGGCGGTGGTCATTCTGGAGAAGACCCCCATAAGCGAGGACAGCGTGGCTGAGATGTTCTCTGGCTGCAGGCTAAAGCTGGAGATGAGAAACGACATCTACAGCACCTATGATCTGCAGCCTCCTGCTCACCTCAATGGTACACACACACACACACACCTTCATTAATGAAAAAAAGACAAAGACAAATGTTTTTTGAATGACTTTTGGTTTGTTGTTGTTGGCGTCCGCAGTGATCAAGACAACAGTCGTGTGCCCGGCCACAGAGAAGCACGTGAAGAAGTACCAGGTGCAGGAGAGCTTCCTGGTGGAGGAGACCGGA
>OOFB01036599.1:0-30167 GCA_900323305.1 Trachyrincus murrayi
TCCATAAATGCAAATTGCCCCATTTCGATTCTGCGTCGTCTCTATTAACATTTAAGAAGGAAGATGAGCAGCAAAACATTTATTATTATTTTACACATTTTAATGGTGCCCTTCTGGAATAAGAGAGAGAGATACAGTATGAGAGAGAGAGAGAGAGAGAGAGAGAGAGAGAGAGAGAGACTCTTTAGTTTGGGTGTTAACATATATGACGAGAGAGCACGCTATTGTCCGTGTGTTCACTGGGTAAAAGCATCTCCTAAATGGATCGGTAGTAAATGGACTTCATGTTGTGTTGCTGCAGGATAGGACTGCACAGAGGATGCTGAGGGACTAGTTGTAGCAGAGGACATTTTCCGAGTTGCATTCCAAAATGTGGGGATGATTTATACCTAAGGGTAGGTTTTCCACCCAACCTCCATGCCCTAGACCCCCCCCAGACCACTGATGGTGGGGGGGGGGGGCAGTAACTCAGGGGGCAGTTTCGGTTTTTTGATGCACAAAGCAAGGGAGGTAGCACCGCGGTGTAGAACCAGGGCGACCCAATGGAAATGCCTCCGCTTAATCAGGCTGCCACACCAGTTGTTTGTAAACCCGGCCCAGGGTGGATGTGCAGCCTGGGCCATGAGCCCACCGGGAAGATGGCTGATATGTATAGGGGCAGATATGTGATAAGTCGTGGTCTCGTGTGTCACAGCTTTATCCCGCTGGGAAGCTCCGCCCTCCAGAATCTTCTGTTTGGCTACTGCTTGCTGAAGGGAGTGTGTGAGAGTGTGTGAGAGAGAGTGTGTGTGTGTGTGTGTGTGTGTGTGTGTGTGTGTGTGTGTGTGTGTGTGTGTGTGTGTGTGTGTGTGTGTGTGTGTGTGTGTGTGTGTGTGTGTGTGTGTGTGTGTGTGTGTGTGACTATGCGTCATGCATCACGTTGTTGATGAATCTCTGCCCCACCCAACACCGCTTGGACAAATTCCTGCACATCTGTTACACTTGGATGTGAATCTCATCAGGATCCGATCCGGCCTGGTGCTGGATTGTGATTCACACGCAGTAAGAAAGTTAATTCAGCGCACACAAACACAACAACAACAAACACCATTGTCATGTCCAACCAGCTAGTCCTGGCTGGTTGGACATGACATGACAGGTCAGGTACAGGCCTTTGAGAGCAGTTGAAACTCATGCAGTTGAAACTCGTGTCTTCCCTCCTCTCCCAGTCAACAACCCCCCCCCCCCCCCCAGGGGCCCCACCTGGCTGTTTATGAGAGAGAGACTGAGGGAGAGAACGACTGAGGGAGGGAGGGAGAGAGAGAGACTAAGGGAAGGGGAGAGTGAGAGAGATTAACAGAGAGGGAGAGAGAGGTTGACAGAGAGATTGACAGAGAGCGGGGAGAGGGAGATTGACAGAGAGAGGGAGAGGATAGTTCGGAGGGTTGTAATATAATCTAAGCTTTGACTGTCATTAAAAAAATAACCACATTTAAAAAATGTCCCTTGATGTTGCACATCATTTTTTTTTTTTTATTAAGAATGGAAGGTGTGGATTTCGCCTGATCCATGAGGCCAAGAGGATATCAATATATAAAGAAAAACAAATAGACAGCCTACAATTTGGCCTAATTTAAGGCTATATGGCTTCAGATCCACATATGTCATCTTCCTCTCTGTTTTCGTTTTTATTCAAAATGAATAAAAAATATGTATATTTTGAGAATTTGCATAGTACATATATTTTGTTACAAATAAGTTAAGCCTACTATTATTACAACCAGTCAGAGGTTGGGTGACTTAAACACAACTCGTTTATTCTGTTAGAATGATTCCCTTCTTGCACATCTGAGGGCCTTTGGCAACAGTTGAATTTAAAATGGCTTCTTCACTGCCATGCCCTTGCACGTCAGAACTACCTTGATGGTGTTTCTGCCTTTCCGCTTCATGGTGAACAACTCAAAAGGAGGCCAAACACACCAGGGTTACGCGTATATTTGTACAGTAGCTACAATAACTACAAACACCCCCTGTCATTAGGTATAACTTCTTATTTAGACGTAGTCAAGCAAGATGAAAGCTGCAGAACAGTGCCACTTGTCAAGGGCCTCTGGTGAATGACCACATCTGCTATGATGTGTCACTGAACAAGTCGTTTCAACAATTATGTGCTTGGTTGATCTACTTCTGTCCAGGTCGGAACCCCTTGTCACTTCCAGAACACATACAGCCACCCCGACCGCCACGCTCTTATGTAAATGTCCAGCTTGCATTCTACTCATTAAAATGTTAACATGGTTAGCCCACAATGCACTGCAGCCTATTGTTATGGAGGAGGCTGGTGGTGGTGGAGGGGGTCGTTAGTCTTTTAGCCATGAGAAAAAACAACCTTCAATAATTAGCGGAGCGCGGCACAGGGCTGTGATGTAACGCGAGCGAGATGTTTGGTATTATAAGAATGGCCCATTTCCATTGGACACTGTGGCACACTGGAGCCTCTTTCATGTGTGTGTAGTCTTGCATAGCACAGCACAGGAGGCAGTGGACCTCCAGGTCGCCTTGTTCCACTGGCATGATACTCTCTCTCTCTCTCTCTCTCTCTCTCTCTCTCTCTCTCTCTCTCTCTCTCTCTCTCTCTCTCGTGCGGTCGCTACCACAGGGGCACACGCCTTTTAAAAGGTGATCCCTGCTGAAGTTAACAGTTGTAAACAAAGGTTAGTCAGCCATGAGATGAAAAATGTCAAAGCTCTGTGTCAAGAGAGACCTCGGCTATTAGCAGCTGACCAGCCTCTTACTACGATACTATGCCTTTAAAAAAACCGGTAGCCATGTTTGTTGGGACGGCAGAGGGAGGGAGGGAGGGAGGGAGAGAGAGAGAGAGAGAGAGGGAGAGAGTGAGAGAGAGAGAGAGAGGGGGGGGGGTGCCCCCTCTCTCTGTCCCCCACCGTACCCCTGTGTGTGTGTGTGTGTGTGTGTGTGTGTGTGTGTGTGTGTGTGTGTGTGTGTGTGTGTGTGTGTGTGTGTGTGTGTGTGTGTGTGTGTGTGTGTGTGTGTGTGTGTGTGTGTGTGTGTGTGTGTGTGTGTGTGTGTGGCCACGGCCACATTCTCTCCACATTCTATAGAGGTTGCACAACCCTGCCTCAATAACAAGCACAGCCCAAAACAAAAATTGGCCCTGGACTCCTACGAGCCCCGGAGAGAATGGCATTCGTCCAGTTCAGATGTCATACGCGCACTTCAGTGCATTTCTCGTCACGTCGCGTGTGATGTCATGTTTCCCCAAATACCACGTGCCCACAGACAGAATGTTCAAGTGAAACGCAACAGATTACAACCTGGGAACACAACATTTCAACACACATTTCAATACAATACTTTAATACCTTAATCGTGTTCCGTGGCTCCTTTTTGTCCTGTCTTGTGTATCAGATGCTGCAAGGCTTTCTGTTCTATTCACTGAGCAGGGGCCCGCTAGGATTGAGTTCCTGGAGAACCAGTCTCGAGTGTAGTCTTTCAGTCATGACTGAAAAAGTGCATAGTAATTTTGCCACTTAAAATAAACAGTGGGAGGAATGCCTTTGATGAACATACGCACATGGAGAGAGCTGGGCCATGGAGAGGTTGGCTATAGTGTCACCCCTGCTTGCACCCATGGTGCCCCTGTTGCCCTCGCTCTCTCTCTCCCTCTCCCTCTCTCCCTCTCCCTCTCCCTCTCCCCATGATGCCCCTGTTGCTCTCTCTCTCTCTCTCTCTCTCTCTCTCTCTCTCTCTCTCTCGCTCTCTCTCTCTCTCTCTCTCTCTCTCTCTCTCTCTCTAACTATAATGCAGGGAGTCTCTGTATGTATGTCTGTCCTTCGATTTCCTCGACAAGCGTTCATCCGATTGACTTCACGCTTGGCGGGTGTATTGCTGAGGACCCAAGGAAGTGCAGTGTCAAGTTGTTTGGATGAGCTGCAAGCAGCAATACCGGAGGCCAAGCAATCGGCCCGTTCCCAGCAGGCACGTTTTGAACGGGCGCTGCACTATAAGAAATACAGACATTTTTTAACATGTTAACTCTCTTCTGGATTTTAATTATTCTATTAAAATCCATTGTACTCTGATAATTGTACTCTGCATGCATTATTTGGTGTTTTGGTGTTTTTGTCGAGTGGATCCCAGACCTGGCAACCATGGAGGGAAATAGATTCTATTACTGAGTCTAATATTTGAAGACGATTTTAAAGATTTGAATTGGGATAGCTAATTAGGGTTTTTTGTGGCATAAGAGGCCCTCTTTGCCTTGTCTCTCAGGTCGTTCATAGCGTTGTCCCTGTGCTGTGGATGTTAATGCCCAGGTAGATATAATTGTTTTGTGTTCTCTAGTACAGCAGGACTTTGTATTTGTAGTCTTGGGGGCTAGGGCCTTTTTGGAATGTCATTACTTTAGTATTTGCTGAAGTTATCTGTCAAGTCCCAGATTTGAGAGAAAATCTCCCCCCCCCTCACCCCCACCCTGCTCTAGTGCTCCATAGTCCAACCGCTGCTGGGGGTGTGTGTGCTGGTGGGGTTACTTACCTGTCTACCAGTCTGGATCATTCCCACAGTCTCCAATCCAAGAGGCCAAGAAGGAAAGCTCACAAACGCAACAAGCCCCCTACAGAGGGGTCTGGTCCTGAGCTCCATGGTCCACCTCCACATCTGCCTGTGCTTAGAGCCCCCATGCCCCCCTGACATCCCGACCACACCTGGGAGAAATTACAGCCAGCATGCCCTCCCCGGGGTTACCCAAGCAGGGCAGTACAGAAAAGCCCAGGCTTTGATATACTGTGGTGCAGTGGGGGGTTGAATAGTTCAGATTCAGGCCTGGGTAATGAGATAATAAGACCATCAGAAGTCAGCTATAATGTTAGGACACAGCTGACATATTGTGAAAGTGAACAAAATAACTATTTTACCAGTGGTTATGAAGGTAATTTGTCATTATAAGCCATTTCAAAATGGGATACTCCCACAAGTGGGAGTGTCCAGTCCAGTCATTGCAGTCCATCCAGGAGGTGACCGGGAAGTTGATCTATCGACGATGAATCTGGGTAGACACTCCCACTTGTGATGTCACCAGTGGATGGGCTTGTAATGGCTTGTAATGACTACTCACCCTCACACCTGGTGGTAAAATATGGGCCCTTTAATCAATGCAAACATTTTGAGCATGCTTTGCTTCTGTTGTAGTCTAGCTGTATGACCACCATATGGTCCCAATTGGCAATACGATGGTAGGATGTTCATGCATATGGCGAGATGGACAACATGCATTTGACTGCAGGTTTACTTCGACTGCGGTGCCAAGGTGAACGTGGTGGACATCCAAGGGCTCATCCTCTCCCCGGGCTTCCCATACAACTACTCGTCTGGGATTCATTGTGTGTGGCAGTTCTTTGTCCCTGTCGACTACCAGCTCGTCCTGGAGATGTTTGACTTTGACGTGTTTGAAAGCCACGACTCCGTCACGCAGAACACCGCTGTCTCAGACTCTGAGGGGGAACTGGCAGAAGACGAGAAGAAATCTCTCGCTCCTGAGCGCTTGGCGGCTGAAGATGATGACGACGTTGAAGAAGATGCATCATTGGCGAAATATCTGATTGGCCAGAGTGAGCAGGTATTCTCAAAGGGTACGCAGTCCTCCTATGGTGATGAGGTCCAGGATGCGGCGCTGCAGGAAGCGCTGATGAAGATCGAGGTAGATCAAGTCTCTGAGTCGGCCAACGGATTGAGCGATAAAGGTCAACCTTACCTCAGGGCTACACCACCTTCTCCTCGCCTCTGGATACCTGTTGCACAGCCACCAGGAGGTGAAGCTTCAGATTCCTACATCTCCTCCTCATCGCCCCTCTCCCCCCCACTGGGAGGCCTGCACCCCAACCCAAGCTCTCACCCAGAAGGTGCCACCACCACCATCTCCCCACCGCCTCCGTCAGACACCCCTTCCCCAAGCCCAGAGACCCCGCAGTCTGTGCTGGACGCCTGCCCCCACGACGTCCTCTACATATCCGACCTCATCACCTTCTCCTCCAGGTTCTGTGGGTCCAACCGGCCCCCCAGCAGCCAGCTGGTGTTCGGCTCCAGCCAGGAGATGGTGGAGGTCATCATGGAGCTCATCACCACTACCCACTGGGGCCGGGGCTTCGCTCTCCTCTTCCACTATCACAACCTGACCGAGCCGGGGGGGGATAGACGGACCTACGCTCACGCCTCTGGACGGATGGACACGCTCCTGGCCGCTGTGAGCGGCGCTGTCTTCTTCGTCATGATACTGGCTAGCACCCTCTGCATGATCTTCAGGTAACGACCAACCACGTTTCTGTTTGTTTGATTGTTTTCTTCTGAATTGTTGTGTTCTTCTGAAAAGTGTTTTAAATTCCAGTAACCTTTTGCGGAGTTACTGGAATTCAAACCCACTGTCCATTGAATGGTTTCAGTCCGGGTCTGGAGTTGACAGTTAAGAGTAACAGTTACAGTCCAAGTCCCCTGTCATCAATTCAGTTTTTACAGTTGGATATATACATGTCACGTGTGTGTGTGTGTGTGTGTGTGTGTGTGTGTGTGTGTGTGTGTGTGTGTGTGTGTGTGTGTGTGTGTGTGACCGAGAGGAAATTCTGTTGGCATAGCACCAGTAAATGGTTGCTATGCTGATTTAATCGGTGTTTGTAAGTCCGATGGCTTCCACATGTTGTCAGATTGTCCGATTTCTCCTCTCCCTGCTCCAATGGCTAGAGAGGAAAAGGTTCATTTCAGCCCTGGGGTACAGTAATGTACACTACACACAGTAATACGCATAATAATACAAACTTTTAAGCAGTAAGTAATACTATAGATAATATAATTTCAGTCCAGATGTATTTCTTGTATATTGTATGGATGAATGCAGTGCTCTGAAATACAAGCCAAGTCTACTGTACTAGAGTCTGCAGAGAAGTGTAATCTCTGATTTGCCATGAATGAAAACTGGGTTAGTCAGTCAGTAGTGGCATTCAACTCTCTCTCACACACACACACACCCCTCTTAGTGTGTCATGTCACAGTGTTGACTCAGCTGGAGGTCTGACGTATCCCTGGTGGTCAGGCAGGTTTGGCTGCAGCCGTGCGGCCCGGCCTCACCTTGATGTGGGGATTTCTCTCGGGGCATTTAAGGTACGGCACCTGGTTTCAATTCACCGCCAGCAACAAAACCAGAGGGGCCATGTGAAAGTGAACGGGGGCGGCGGAACCAAATGAGCAACAATAAGGAGAGAGTCCCGCTAGGCGCGCTCTCTGATTTATATTACCGACGCCTTTGTTTGGTTGGGCTTTTTACCGTAGAGGGTAGACTAGATCAAAAGGCAAATGCTATTGGCCCATTGTTCCCCTGGCCTGTCCCAGAAGAGCAGCTTAGAACATGAGTTAGGATGTAGGACAAGATATTTTATGTTTATATATATCTAAAATAATGTCGTGTGTGTTTTGATTGCCAGTCCCAAAAAAAATATTCATAAAAATATGAAATATTCATGAAACCATTAAGCATACTCTAAATGTATCATTTATAATGGATTTATTTTTATGATAATAGTTTTTACTTATGCTTACTATGGGTAAAATGTTAATCAACATATGATCAGTTATTCATTTAAATGTTTAGAGTTCATACTATGTTGTGCTCTCGTAACAGTTGACTGCATCCCAGACTGAGTAGTAAACATGAGCGTCTCGGGAACCCACCGCCTCCCGCATGTAACAGCCAGGAAATGGAAAACACATGGGCAATAAAATGAATGTGTAATTAGCAAGAAAAACAAAATAAGTCATTAGGAAGCTATGGGAATGCCTGGCTAATACAGCTAAGAGGAACCACCAGTAGCTGGGATTTACCCTGTATTTTCCTGTATTTGGAAACTTGTTTTTTTTAAACTACTTGCTTTAGCTGCGTGTAATATCAGAAAAGTAGCAGTGAATGGCAGCTTAGTTTTATTTCATAGGTTTCTTTTATAGATTATAGACTAGAGTAGAGTAGAGTCGCATGATATTTTTGAAGAAAGCAATATTAATGATTATATGGAGACTATACCAGTCATCATTGTGTATTAAAGGAAAGTTTACTTGCAATATTGACATACCATGATCATATTACTTCATATTAAGTTAAAAAAACGAATGTAAAAAATATCAATATTATTAATATATTATTTGGAGTGATCCTGAATCTGAGTCCTTATACGTGGTCAACAACAGCTGGTACTGTTGCACAGGATAGCTCCTTGTGTGTCTTTGAAAGGGAAGGACATGCGTTCCCAGTGAAACATTCCCCGTTGATTAACACCAGTCAGAAACGATGCCGGAGCTTTCTACAGTCAGGAAAAAAACAAAACAATGTCTCAATCAAATGTCTTAAGCACCTTCATACAGGACACATCTTAGTAATGGAATGGGAAACATTGACATGACAACATTTAGGTTATAATAGGTATCATGACATCTCGTCCCGATACGTTACAGTAAGGCTGCTGAGCGTTTGGCTTGAGATGACCCCAAACCACACAACGCTAGCACGGTATGCTGGGGATTCATTGCTGGTTTATAGCCTGTGTCCTAAAGCCCAGAGTTCAATGCTGGCAGATGGGAGGACAGCCATTTTCTGCATTCTTATGGTCAAGTGCATAACCGATGATATGAGGACTATGTCGAATCATCACATCCCTAAACAAAACACTTCTTTCAGTCATTTATCCAAACTGAGACAGTGTGGTGCTTTATGTTTTCCAGACCTAAACTCTGTCCAAAAAGAAGCAACTCCTGCGTGTCCAGCAACTCTGAGGTACACACAACACACACACTCTCATTTTCCATACGTATTCCATGTATGTCCTTGTGTACTCTTCTTTATATCTTCCTCTTTCTCTCTCACTCTTTCCGTCTCTCGCTTGTTGCCACCCCCTCTCAATGTTTTTCTGTGTATTACTTTTTAATCTTCATCACGGTCCTTCAATATCTTTCTCCTCTCTCTCTCTCTCTCTCATCTTTGTCCCTCTCCCTCACGTCTGTGTCTGTCTGTCTGTCTGTCTGTCTGTCTGACTGACTGACTGACTGACTGACTGTGTCTCACCAGACATTCCTTTTTGCAGAATAACGGCTGTCTGGATCTCAGGGCATTTCCTCCAATATCCTTCATGTTCATCCCACACTTCACCCCCCCGTCTCCTCCTCCTCCTCCTCGCTACCTTGATCCATGTTAAAACCACACCTGTATTCATTTAGTCAAAGATACCATAAAAAAGCATTGCCACTTATCGCCATATATCTATGTGAGGTGCATCTGTGAGGATATGTCAAAATAACATTTTTCATTGTAACAATCAAATGTTCAGGAGGGTGCGTGATCTAAATGCAGAGATAGCATCACGTCGGTGGCTGGTGAACACGGTGTATGTAGTTGGGTAGTTGGGTTGAAAGGTCGTAACTTGAGGTTAAAGGGCAACGCTGTTGGAGTGCGTCATGGCGCGGTGGTCCTGTGTTGCAGGCGGCGGAGGGCGTGCAGCACGCGGCAGCCGAAGCGAGTGAGCTGCGGGTGGTCACGGCTAATGGCGGCGAGCGAGAGGTGAGCGGGGAGCAGCTCACCAAGAGCACCCCCCCCCCGGGCCACCGGCGGACGCACCGAGGTACGCACGCACACACACAGATTGCCCCGTGCTGACCTGTTGCATTGTGTTCTGATTTGCGTCCAGGCTATGCCCCCACTGCGCATGCAGGAAAGGTGACTTGATCGATGTATTGCAGAGTCCCGTCCTTCTTAAACAGCAATACTATTTTTTTTTATGATCCAACTCTGTTGCAAGCCTCGGAACCCAATGGTGTCCTTATGGAAGAGACGTGTGACCGTTTTAAATTCATTTATGAAGATGCAGCTTTGGGGCAGGTTTCGGTTTAGGTTGCATATTACAGCTCTGAGAGTTATTAGTGGTTTCCTTTCAGTAAGACAATTGCTAAGAAGCTCCACTGTGTGTGTGTGTGTGTGTGTGTGTGCGTGTGCGTGCGTGCGTATATAAATGTTTCCTTTCTTACCATGTCCTCTTACTCCCTCCTCTCGTCAGTCACCACGGGTGGCGAGGCCTCCCGGGACCAGGAGCTAGAGTTGTCTCCTGGGGGTCTGATGGAGCTGGACCTGGGGGCCGACGAGGTTTTCATCACGTCCCCTGACCCGAGTCACCCCGGCCTGCCGCTCTCAGCTCACACGGTATGACCCCCCCCCCCCCTACATTGTTCACAATGTAGGCCTATACTTTTTTTTTTTGTTGACCCAGAAGACACTTCTGGGTCAATTCGGACACGAAAAGGGAATTGTGGGGAAGAGCTTGGCAGAGGGTCTGAGAGGGGCAGAAGCCAGGCTGCAGCCCACCATTATCCCCTGTCCTCCTTTGTGTTCTCCTGGGATCAGAGTTGGCATCAACAAGTGCTGGCAGCTTCTTCTTGAAGGACTGGCACGGTGTTCTGCAGCCTACACTGTTGGAGAATTATCCACAGAGCCCTCTCTAGCTTGGGATGTTGGTGTGAGTGTGTGTGCACATTTTATGCATGCCTCACGCGCAGTGTTTTTTTGTCATTTTCATAGTGCTAGCATCTAGCTTTTCTTCCCTGTGAAGTGTTGCCAGGCAGGCTTGGCGATTAGTCTTGTTCCCCAGTGACTGCAATGGGTGGCTTAAGTTAAGTTACCTTATTAGGTAAATTATTTCTTACTTTGTGTGTTACGTAAAAAGTTGCCCATATGTCTTACAAGGGCTTTAGTAACCAAATGAACACTTGTTTTAAACCCACTTAATTCTTGTCTAGACAAAGCTAACGACTAGTGACTGTGTGAAGGATTATCTAGGCTCTCTCTCTCTCTCTCCCTTTTCCTCTTTCTCTGCTTAAGTTCTTTCTCTCTGATGTGTTGGAACCTTCAGGCTTTTTCCCTCTGGATCAGTGAGATGGTTATGTCGTTAATGTGGCCCTCACACGTTGAGCCTGTCAATGACAATTAGCGAGGGACATTTCAACTGGTGTAGCTGCATTAGCGTAGGTAGCCTTTTGCGTGGACCAATACATTGAAGCGTCCAAATATTAATATGTGCTCCATTTGGGTAAAAAACTAATAAAATGCTAAACTGACAGACCTAATTAACGAAAAATAAATAAAACCTCCAAAACCATTTCTGAAAGGGGGTCTAAATCCCCTTCTGCCTACATGACAGCTTTAATATTCTTAAAATAATGAAAAGGCTTGTGAGCCACTCTTGCGTGCTGCCGGCTAGCTGAGCGCGCCAAACTAATCGTTCCAGTTCCTTCTTAATAATCCTTGAAGGTAGCGCACCCACACAATCTGGGGAGAGCTACTCTGGTCCGGCCGGGAAATGTAGTTGATGGATTATAACGCTTTCTAAGGCAGTCAGCAGTCTTAATACCTCTTAATACCGCCCCCCACGTTAACTGTTGATGCCCACTGAGATTAATCAGCATGCGTGAATTAACATTATTGTATATGAGTGATTATGTAATAATTGGTAATTATGGACCTTTGTGAGACAAAGGTGAATGAGATATCATTGTTGTGTTAGGTCATGGCCTTCTTAAAACGAAAGGATGTTGACTGATGATGTTCTATGTTAATTTTATTTTAATTACTGTAAATATTATTCCATGACTAATCGGCTTTAGATGTAAGTTCTCTACTGTTTGGCCTTTTCAAGAACTCTCTAAACCTAACTGTTGCTGCACCTTGAAATCAAAGCTATTTTCAGTGATCACTAGGAATTATTCCATCCAGTACACAGAGGCCCTGGTTTATCCTAACATGGAAATCCTTCCAAGCTTTACCAAACTGGTGCAATGGTTTCATTTCTTTTAGTTTTTCTGTTTTTCCACCCATGTGCTCATTTCTCTGCGTATCCCAGCGAGAGCGATATCTGTGCTACAGTGACACCGGTCCTGGGCCCCCGAGCAACTGGCCCTTGACCGACCCTGCCGTCTCCTCCTCGTCCTCTCGAGGTCCGACGGCAGCCAGACCAGAGGGCGGTTCTGGCTGCGCCCGGCCCAGACCCAGGGCGTGGAGCGTCCGCACCTTCCAGGACTACCTGCCTCCGCTGCCCCAGCTCCACAAGAAGTGGTGCAGCTGGAACTCCACCAGTCCCTTCACCAAGCTGGTGGACACCGTCAGCACCACCACTGTAAGCACCACCACCACCACCACCACCACCACCACCACCACACCTCTCTCTTGTGTTTTCATTTCACTGGATGTGGAACTTTTGTTGTAATGCCTTTTTTTTAAGTAGACAATATTTCAAGCCTCTGAAAATAGTTTTATTGAAAAATGTTCGTATCCTCTTTGAAACCGATACAGAAATATAATGGGATAGTGTATTGTTTAGAGTCTTTACATCCCTGCTGAAAGGTTTTGGGCTCGAACCCTAATGTCCGCAGTCTGCAGAGGCCTGACCCCTACCTACTCATGTCATGTCATACTTTATCTAAAAATGTACTCCAAGTCTCTTTGGATAAAAGTGTCAAGCTAAATGAATAAATGAGTAAATAGTGAAAGTGCAAAAAGTAAAATCATTCATATTAGGTGAAACGGTGAAATGTATGATGTGTGTGTGTGTGTATACGGGACGAACGTCCTTCCACTGCCAGTGATGAAGGGTTGAATGTTATCTGCAGGCTCCTCCCAGCCTGGCGGCCGACGGGCGCGGAGACGACGGTAGGAAGGTCTTCTCGGAAGGCCGCCCGTCCAACAAGCTGGACGCGGGCGCCGGCGCCAACTCTGCCACCAGCAGCGCCTCCTACCCCCTGATCCAGACTGCCCAGCGGCAGCGGCGCCTCAACTCCACCAGCAACCTGCGCCGCTCCCTCTTCACTGGCGCCTGCTTCGGGCTGCTCTCCGGCGCGGGCGGCGCCACCTTGACATCGCCAGGCGCCGCCACCGCCGCCGCTCAGACCCCGGGCCTCGCCTCCTCCTTCTCGTCCTCCAGCCAGCAGCTGCACGGCGGGGGCTCTCAGAGCGAGGAAGCCGACCACGTCAGCGTGCCGGTGTTCGCCATCTCCGAGGAGGAGGACCGGGAGCCCCTGGTCCCGGCGGAGCACCTGGCTCAAACAACCTCCTCCACCTCCTTGTCCCCGTCCCCCTCCATGGTGAACGGACTGGCCGGGGGCTCGTACCAGAGGTCACCCCGGCCGTGCCGGGCCGGCAGCCCCCAGCAGCCGAAGCCCCCCCAGTGGAGACCCTGGAGGAGCCGAGGGGAGGCTGGCGAGGGGATGAGCTGCCACCCGTTCAACGCCACCCTCCCCGGTCCGGTCGCCACTGCTTTGGTACACAGCACTGTCATTAATGCCGCCTCTCCCCTCGGCCAATCAGAAGTGCCGTGCAGTGTGACAGGCAAGGAGATGTGACCGGTGGCGTTTGAGTACGGGAAGAGCGTGAACTCTCCGCTGGGCCCGTGGAGCCCCTGGTGAACTCTTTATTACTTCACCCCAGTGTGTGTGTGAAACCTCCCCCCGTGTCAGAACTCCTTTATGAAGTTATTAGTACATACCTTTAGTTTCCTGCAGTCAATATGGCCACATTACAATTTTTGTGTCTTTTTTGTATGTGCTTGAACAAAGATCGACTCTAATGCTATGCCAGGCCGCCGGCTGACTTGGTGTGTGTCTTTTGTATTAAAGAAGAAAAAAAAAAGAATAGATTTGGATTGCAAACAAGGAAGAACATGCTACTTAGTACTCCACGTCCCCTTTATTCTCGGTGCACTTACTTCATCTATATGTAAACTGGTTTGATTACACTCCAACATTCGCACTTGCTGTTCAATAGCTCATTCATTTTGTGACGAATGGCTCTCTCTGCCTCAGCAGCAGTCTTTATTCACGTCTATTCAATACATGCTTACGCTATTCAATGCCGGTACAGCAGAGCATAGATTGTACATTAATATCACTGTTTCAATAATACCAATGTTGAAACCATCTCACGTGTACCATGTCTAAAGTCAATATCGGATTAAAAGGGAATTGATAATTGTATAAAAGCAGTTACTAATTAAAGCATTAGTGTTGCAGAAAAAATGTTGACTGAAATTTTAATAAAGCCTATGTCATCCAAGCACTGTTCTGTTCAATTGTCTTTCCTGCACAAGCAAAAGTTGCTAAATGTACTAATTCCATTAAAGTAGATATTAAACCTAAAACCAAAACCTAGGAGAAATCAAACCCTAAAATGGAAACCTAACCCTAGAACCAAACTCTAAAATCGAACCCTAACCCTAAAACCAAACCCTAGAAGTAGATATTAAACCTAAAACCAAACCCTAGAAGGAGATATTAAACCCTAAAACACACTCTAATAAGAAACCTAACCCTAGAACCAAAAAACCAAACCCTAAAATCAAACCCTAATAGGAACCCTAACCCTAAAACCAAACCCTAGAAGGAGAAATTAAACCCCAAACATTGCACTGGGTTCATCCTAGGCAGGATCGTGTAGTGACTTGGGTACGGCCAGTACCAGCCAAATGGGACTGGGTTCGATCCCCATGTCCACAGTGTAGAAGATGCCTAATCCTTACCTGCCCCTTAATGACAAGTTATCTCAACTCACTGTTTCTCAACTGCAAGTTGTGTCTGCTAAATGATTCAATAGTAAGACCTTCATTCTGACCACATGACATTGACTCAAATCAGAGACCGGTTCAAGTTTTCACGGTAGTTTTTAGATTTTTTATTAGTGCAGACCAAGAGGCGTGTTAGATCCTTTGACATGGAGAGATTCCAGGGTTACCAATACAATGTACAAGGAATACTAACAGTCATTACACCAGAGCCTAATGCAGTAAGCCATTTGCGGTTTGCTTTTAACTCCTAAGCCTATATAAAAAGAGGGGGCACTGTACAGTAGAAGTCAACGTGGAATCAAACAGTTGGGATAACAGTGCAAAAACATCCCCTCGCTACAACTACAAAACATAGAAATGAATATACATTTAGGAGAAAAAAAAAAGAAGTGAATTGTGTCATGTTTTGGGCTACAGCGACTGCTGCTCTGCATGCATCCTGAGCCACACATCCTGGCAATGAGGTAGAATTCAACCTGCTTCAAAGTCTGTTACACTGGCCAGAAGCATTGAGTACCCGGGGAAGGAGGGAGGGAGGGGAGCAAAGCCTCTTTAACACTCCATTCCTGTTGGAGGCGGCTTGGGACTGTTGTTGGCTTATTAGTGGGCCCAGATCTCCTCCGGTGAGGGAGTCATTAAACAGAACCCCTCCGGGTCCCGGGGATTCGACAGGGCTTGTGTGTGTCGACGGCCTGAGCTGCTCAGGAATGCCAGTGAGAACTGACCGCCACAACCCGAGCAGAGGGGGTGGGGGGGGCGATAGAAGTAAGTATTTATGATACATGATTCAAAACATCAACCTACCTACCAGAACTCAAAACTAGAACTCTGAAGCTAGAGGTGACAATTATATTCTCTGTTCTTTCGGGGAATGATCTACAAAAGGGTGAATATTGAGCCCAGCAGTTGCAGCAAGGAGACGGATGTGCACACGTTCCCGTTATTACCGTTACCTCCGCTATTCGGCCCCACATATCGGTTGACGTCATTTGGAAGTAGAGAAAATGATGGAAGCGTATAATGACAGAAACTAAACTCAAGTAAAAAAAAAATTAAGCCAAACTAAATCGTTTGGGGATGTTGAGACCAAAGACTGATATGATTTATAAATGCTTCAAAAGTACGTATGCACCAGGTTTTAAAATGATAGGGAAGCTTAAATGTGAAGCAAAGAGAATCCTTTAAAAAAAAAAAAAAAAAGGTGTGTGCAGCCTGAGTTATGTGCAAAAATAAATAAAAAAAACGCATGTAAACACAAATTTTGCAAGCAAGACCTCTTAACTAAGCATCTACATGCCAAATAGATATATATTGTGTATTGAAGAATAATATAATACAAATTCAAAAGCTGGCTACTATCTAATTCACAAGACAGTAAAAAAACCAACTATTGTAAGTGATGATTTACACAAAACCTTCCCTCTTAATCTAAATTTACCAAAATAAATCTTAACTCAATCAAAATCGTATTTTGATATAAAAGCCTCTTAGAACAATGGCAAATATGTATTAGTCCTTTCGGAAATTCGTCATTGCTGTATGGCACATGATGAATTTCCTAAAGGACTAATAAATATCCATCTAAATAAATGGTGTGCTTACATTATATGTGAGTGGGGGTTTGATCCAAGTCAAACTTTGAGAAATTCCCACTACAAGACCACTGATTGGATAGCAGATAATTGCCGTTTCAATTTACAGTTTTATTGCTCTTCAACATGGAGAACGTAGTCACTCTGGTTACCTTGGCAACCGAAAACTAATTTATATCAATTACTGAATTGAATATATGATAGACTTGATTTTCTCATTGCCTAATAGAAGAAAAAAAAAACCCTGAATATTAAAAAGATTCAGCTCTAATTTTGCAAGGTCAACAAGTCATAGGAAAACCTCTACCTTACACAGGTATATTGGCACATGTCAATTCAACCGATTAAAAAAAAGAAGACATTCTCAAAACATGGCTAAACTCATGATCTTCTATTCACGTAATGGCAAACGTAAACAAATAAAATGAAGACTACAGGCCTAAAAGCTAAAGTTCAGTGCTTCCAAAGCAAGGGGCGCGTGCGTTAGCCACCCGTCGTGCATGAACAACAGGTCGCCCTCGGCCCCTACTACAAGGGTCTTAGAAAACTGTCTCTAATACACTGGCTTTAATCAGCTTGAGGTTGATTATCCCCAGCAAAGCATCTAGTGGAGGCCCGGGGCAGTTCCCTCAGACAGCAACAGTCGTTCCCTGATAACCCTCCCGCAGACATGAAATCTTACACAAACATCACATGGGATTCCCAATCTAGCCTCTTATGCATTAGGTCCTGTTCCTCGAAAAATCTGCGTGAGACTGGGGGGAAGGGGGGGGGTAATCACTTAGAAACCACCAACACAATGTTTTCACACACAGCCATTCAGTTTAAATTAAGCTGTAATGCATAGAAAGGTGTGCATGTCAAGCGAATATCGACCCAACTTATGAACACATGAACGTTTGCAGGAAGCCCTGGAAACTGCTATTAGCAAAATAGAGAAAGTCAACTCCAGGCAATTGCCCTTTAAGTCATAGCTATTCAGGCACAGATAGATGGGAAACTATATATCTATATAAAAGGAGGAAGTATATACATATTATATGTGTCTGTTCAGCGTGTACCTGTAAACATACAGATGCAGTCTATGGCCTTAATCCAGATTGCTTTACTCGCTCTGAACTGAGATAGAATATTGCAGTTTGTTTTGCATTTTTTGAACATGTTAGGAAGAAGCCAGAAAGCGACTGTCCTTCGCTGATGATGTCAGCTGCTAGAACCAACCAATCAGAGGCTTCTGCTCCAAGTCACCACCAGTTTCACTGCCAGGGTTTCAAATCTGGTTTTGTTTTTTTAATAATGGCAGCTGTTGGTTCCTTGGCCAGGCCTCGGGAGCAGATTAAACTGTTAAGCACTGTGCATAGCTGCGTTTTAGACGACCATGTGTCGCATTGAAAACAACATGTAATGCTTACTCAGCTTTGATTGTAATTTTTTGCAACGGTCCAATCCCTGGGGAAGTATTAACCTGCAGCCTAACATACACATCTAACGAAACAAATACAAAACATAAAGACACCACGATTCCTGACAGCAAGCTTTCCACTACTTCAGCAGAGGTGTGGGGTTCATCTCATTCCCATGTAGAGATGACCAGTCCCTGTTGTGAGTGAATTCATCCCTCTGCTCCTTCAGCTCTTGAAACGAGTCTGCTCACATATGTGATTGAATTTCCTGGAATGGAGAGAGAACACACACACACACACACACACAACACACACACACACAACACACAACACACACACACACACACACGTTGCAAGGTGCTGCATGTACTCCACCAAAACAACAGATGAACTAGAGTGGCATTGACTCCCTCTAGTGGTGGATGGGAGAGACTATACATGCAGGACACTAAAGAAGGCTATGTAAAAGAACACTGAATGATTGATGAAGCCTTTTGACAGAACATGCATGGTAATATGCTTCCTGTAATAGCATATTACCCACTGTAATATGAAAAGGCATCAATCAACGATGAAAATAAAAGAATGGACATTCATTTGATTTAAACCAAAGTGACTGTTTTAAATTATTCATAAGGAAGTGCGCACACGCACACACACACACACACACACACACACATTAAATTAACTTACACTGCGTGATGTGCCTTGACCTGTGTGCGGCAGTTGCGGCCCCAGTAGCAGTCAGGGCGAGACATCACAGCAGCTGTGGAGACGACCGTTACATAAGGTCACTACAGCAGCCTTCTCTGGCCTGTGGCCCAATCTTTAGGTCCGAAAATTATTGCGACCCCAACCTTGTTACGTTGTTGTGGATCTGCTTCCTCACACATTGTTCTGAACCTTATCAACACCTGCCCATAATATCAACGTCAAAGTGAAGTAGTTTGGTCGTGGATACAAATCATTGGGTAGTCCGTTTGTATACAATCTAATCCTTAATCAAAAATGTACCGTCAAATATCTATAGTTTACAAGCCAGCATTATAAGCGATCACCCGCGACACCTATGTTGGGAAACACTGCATTACAGTGACATGGGAGACGGGTTGGAAATGAACTCCGGTACCTGGCAGCTCAGACGCCGGGATGTTCTGCCTGAACCTGTAGGCCAGCTCCTTGAAGGTTCGCTGGCCACAGCAGTAGCACAGCACTGTGCTGGCTGAGATGCGGTAATCTGCAACCAGGTAGAGGGAGGGAGGGAGAGGGAGAGAGAGAGAGAGGAGCTTTGAAGAATACAACACGGAATGGAAACCTACTTTATAAGGTAATCATATTAAAATATAAATGATAATATTGATCACTGGGACGTCCTCCACTACGACAGCCAGATCAACAGATGTTGTTCTCAGATTGTGCCTCAGACTATTCAAGCACAACGGGATATGAGGCGTGGTTAGAGTGTTTGACCCCCCCCCCCCCATGGTAAAAAGTGGTGAGTGGCACGGTGCGTCTGGTCGGGGGAGTGCTCACCAGACAGATGGAAGGCTCCCTGCTCTAAGGCCTGCAGGCCCTGCTGGAGCACATCCCTCCAGGACAACCCTCTGGAGCTCAGGTAGTTCTGGTGGAAACACAACATAAGCCATTGGACAAGACCAGAGAGCGGGTCAAGGGTCAGTAATGAACATGGATAGCTTTATGTTTCTCTAGCTTACCTGGAGGATTTCAGACTCATAGTTATTGCTGTTGAGCACTCCATCCAGGCACTTGTTGGTGAGGTTGATCGCTGCATGATAAAGACATCAATAGACTTAGCTTTTGTAATGCAGTAAGCAAGAGACCAAACTAACGTGAAGACACTTTTGGATTAGTGCTGACACGATTAGTCAAGTAATCAGATCAGTCCATTGACAGAAAATGTATTTGAAAGCAGACCAACTTGGGGCTCTGAAAACTTTGCATTCGCCATTATTCCTAACATTTTATTAAATAATCAATCAGCAAAAAATTATTCATAGATCAATCAACAATTCCGATAATCATTTGATGCAGTTCACCTTGTTTTGTTTTTTTCATTAATTGTTTTTTGTGCTGATCTCAAATGGCTGCGTCCTAGCCGTTAGTGGTGAGAGTGTACAGTACATAACCCTGGCTGGCTACAGAGGAGACATACCACTGAAGCGCACCAGGCAGCCCTGGCAGCCAATCCTCTCACAGCCCCAGTACATGTGACAGAAGGGCCTCTGGCACACCCCACCTGCAACACATGGAGGAGCACACAGTTAGAACATTATTTTAATAACTTATATAAATGAACATTGTTAACACATTTCCAAGAACTGTCAAAAACGCTAACATAAAATAAGGGCCATTCAAAAACAAGACGGTTGTTTTCACTCTGTTGACAGCTTCCATTGACTTACAATTGACTGTTTTATTAGCAATTTAGCAAAAAGGTTCATTAAGGAACAGGTACCTGGCTGAAGGAAACACACACGTGTAGGCTGTGGACATTGGGGATCGAACCCAAACCTTTAGGCTGTGAGTCAAACACCTTAACCACTTTGCTATCCTGCCCCCCTTGACTTGTTTCTGGAGGTGACTTACATTGCTGGGCAGCGACATGCTGGCTCCCCGGCTCGGAGCGTCTGTCTGGCATGGGCTGCAGGCAGCAGGTGCAGATGACATGGGCGCCTTGTGCAGGGCAGCGGTACACATGGGCTTCTGCAGAGAGAGACCAATGAGGCTAAAGATATCTACATAGTACATCTGATCTGAATACTTGAATAAATGTTTTTTTGATATGTTTTTTTGGCCGTCGTCTCTTGCCTCTGCTATTTTTTATATTAAAAAATCTAGCATCATTTCATGCTCTCTTAAATACAGCCAAGCATGTCCTTGTTCCCGGCAGACTCCCCGCCAGAGACACGTACCAGCTGGGCCGTCTGCAGAGGTGGAGGGCTGCTCTCCGGCTGGCTTCCCACCCTCATCCCTGGGCTCTGGCCCAGCTGCTACAGGTACGGGTGCAGCCCCCAGCAGCAGCGGCGGTGCGGGGGCAAGGAGAGGGGCGGGCGGAGGGGTGACCCAGAAGCTGGACCCTGTGGCGAACAGCACCTGACCCACGTCCTTCCTGTAGCCCGGACACTGTCTGCACAGCACAAACGGCTGGCTGGGGAGGGAACGCATGTATACCACATTGAGAAAAAAATACATGTATATATAAAAATACGTAAGAATTGTCGTAATTTGATTAAAGTACTTTTTACATTTTAAAGTAAGAAATGTTTAATGGGTTTTATGAAAAAAAGGCAATAATATTTAGCGCTAGCTGCAACAGATGACATCTCAATTACTGGAAAAGCACTAAATGCTTAAACAACTACTTAAAATGAGGAGGATTGCGTTGAGAGTGGCTCGACAGTCTCGTGGTTAGGCCGTTTGACCCCCAGTCTGCCCCATCGGCTTCTTAAATCATCCGTTTCTGTTTCCACTGTACGATACCTTGGATAAAAAGCGACCTGCCCGCTGTCATCAATTTCCTAAACAGTAAAACAATACAACATGAAGTATCGTTCCTTCCGTATACCTGATGTCCGACCCGTCGCTGTCATTGTCTGAGAACTCGAACAGATAATCAGAGCTGCCTTCCTCGTCGGAGAGAGATCGATCCACCTTCGGCTGCAACATGTCCTGCGTTATCTTGTTACGACTGTCCATTCCCCTCAGGTCCTCCTTGCTACGGCACTTCTCTGTGGACACACACACACACACACACACACACACACACACACACACACACACACACACACACACACACACACACACACACACACACACACACACACACACACACACACACAGTAATTTAATATATCGCTATTTGGTCCAAATGACATCCACATCCACCAAACTGGTGTACACATTATTTGAATGGGTGGCCGCCGTGGGACAAAAAAAGGTTTGCCTCTTCTCCATAACTCTGCAGTCTGCAGCTATGAATTGCATCATTAGCGAGAGATGGAGAGACGCAGGGTGAGAGAGAACCAGCGCTGTGGCCGGAGGAGGGAGCAGCGAGACAGACCTGGGTGCTGGAGGAGGTAGGCCTCCACCAGGTTGTTCAGGATGTGGTTCTTGCGGATCCTCTCCACGGGACAGCGGCAGGTGGGACACAGGGAGGAGCGCTCCATCCAGCCGGAGTAGCAGGCTGCGCAGAACGTGTGCATGCAGGGCTGCAGGCTGGGGGAAGAGAAATGAGTTGGGAACACATTAGTGGGGCAGTAGCATGGGCAGAGCTTGTGTTTTGACTTGAATGTAATTACATGTAAATTCTACTTTTTTTTTTTTATTAGGTAATGAGATCAAGAATAGCCCGTTGAGAATGATATGGTTTTGTGACGCTACCTGACACAGTCGTGCAGAAGGTCCTGGCAGATGATGCAGGTCAGGGACTCCTCCATCTTGTCCGTCTTGGCCTCCTCTGGCGGGGCTTTCCTGCCCAGGAGGTCCCGCAGGAGCCCCCGGGCCGGGCCTGTGGTCACCGAGCTTGATGTGTGGGGGAGGGCTGTATCATGAGCCTTATCTGAAGAGAGAGACCGTGATTCAAATAATAATCCTGAATAAAGCACACATTATTAGTACATAATAATACGATTATTGGTGGTGATATACCATACCATCAGGATGGTGACATACCATACCATCAGGATGGTGATATACCATACCATACCATCAGGATGGTGATATACCATCAGGATCGTGATATACCATACCATACCATCAGGATGGTGATATACCATCAGGATGGTGATATACCGTGAGGGTCAGCCAGAAGAAACACAGGTAGAGCTCCAGCTAATTAACTCACCGTTAGTGGTCTTCCTCTTCTTCCTCTCTGGCTCCATGGCGTCTGTGTTCTCGTTCTCCTGCGATGGGACAGTGACTGTAGATGGCCCTGGAAGAAGTTTAAAAAAAAAAAAATCCCACCACGGTCAGACTGACGGCATCCCCAAAAGCTGCTGAAGGTTGATGCTAAATGTACTTCAGACATGACTGCCCCTTGTGCCGAGGCACGACGCGGGGTGAATCCCCCCCCATAGGCTGAATGGAAAATAGAGGCTGGGGAGGACCTACCTTGGGCGGGGGAGGACCCGCGGGCGGGGGGAAGCGTCGCAGCTGCGGCAGGGGTGGTGGTGGTGGTGCCCTCGATGTGGAGGAGGAGGGAGGTGGAGGTGGAGGGCTGCGGTTCTTCCTGAGACAGATCCCTCGGGGCGCTCGTCAGCAACACGGGCTCCACGGACAGAGAGAGGTCCGAGGGAGGGCCGGCGTGGACGGCCCCCGCGGCGGCCAGGCCACCTCGGGACTCAGCACCTTGGAAAAGACGCTTGTTAGCATTGAAAGTGAAAGTGACTCAAGTACACGAGACAGGCCTACATGTTGAATTACAACAGTCGAACAAATATAAAGCATTTGCTTTCAGGTCCTTAGTGCTTACCAAAGTGCACAGTACTAGGTGATTATTTGACAATGGGCATATGGACAATGGACAATACACAACTGAATACACAACTAATCGTGGCTTGCTTTAGTGTATACACAAGGCTTTCAATTATCCTTAATGCATTATTAGACTTTATTAGTTGGTATGAATTGTTTGTTTCCAGTCAGTAGTCACCAACTGTCTACTGGAAATGGCTCACAAACTGTTAAAGGCAATTCAAAATGTTTTTTTTTTTCCAAGAAGCTGGTTATAATAAGCCAAAGCAAAGCCTGTACGAAACCATTCTAATTACTAAATTGACTGGCTTACCACACACATCCTGTGAAACACCCAGCTCCAGGTTTATGGAATGGTAGACGTAAGCAATGTCTACAAAAAATAAAGAGTGTATTATAATCACGTAATTAGATATGGTACGAAAGCTAAAAAAAAGACCCATCAGTGAGGAGCAAGGGAGGGGGTCACTCTAAATGTGTCTTATTCCTGGCATGTCGTATTCCTTCCCTAATTAAAAAGGCACAATGGTTTCTGACCGTATTGTTTGTAGTATTGTTTGTCTCGTGAACAGCAGAGACTACTGGTTACCATCTCTGTCATAAACTTTCACGGCAAGTCAAAACAAGTTAGAGAGCCGTCCTGTTGCTGTGGTCTCCAGAAGATTACCTTGTACAGTCTTCACCATTCAAGTAAAAAAATAATAACTTCATCAAGAAACAGCAATGCAGAGGAAGTAAACAACCCCATCTGAATATACAGTGCCTTCCAAATGCCTGTCTTTGTCAAGTTAAACCTCATTTATAGTCCGTGTGCGTGAACTGCGAGAGTCGGCGTGAACCAAAAATGAGGTAATCACGGTGCTCGCACGAGGTCCTTTCATGATGACACAAAGTACAGCTTCTTCATAAAATAATTTATAGTTAATAATTCATATCATCAACTTATTCCTTTAAACCACCCACTCACTCACTTTGCTCTGGCTCATTCTTCCTGTACACAAAGTAGACGACATCTCCGTTCTGCAGCATGTGAATCTGCTTCTTGACCAGTTTAGACATGTTGATCACAGTGCCATTGGTGCTACGGGACACAAAAAGAAAAAAAAAGTTTGTATTTACCAGTGTGTAGTTTGTAGACGCTCAAGGATGCCTACAGGTAGGCTGTGGAATTGGGCCTCAAACCCAGAACCTTTTGGCTGAGAGTCAAACACCCTAGCCACTAGACTATCCTACCCCTGGGTTGGGTATAACATGATAACAATAATTTGAGCATGAACATACAGCACAACAACATGCTCCATATTTTATTTGGCAAACCAAGCACCAGACACAGCACATCTCAGCATGTGCACTAGTATATTACCATCAGGTTTTTCATACACAATTACATATTATGGATGTTTTAATTCGTGTGACATCCAATTTAGATCCGTCTCCTATTTTGTCATGTCAAGCAAATAAATAAGTACTGCTTAGTCAAATAGTTCTACAACACACTAGAGTATTACATTTCCATGAGGTATAACGTTGTATTTAACAGCAACATTTTAAAGAGTGCCACGCCAGCAGATTACACATATAAAAACATAATTTAGAAAAGTAGCAGACTGCATTTTTTCTTCGACAACTGAGACCACAATGTAAATGACAGGCCTTTAATTAACCATGCGAGTGGTTTTACCGTCAGCAGTTTGTAAACAAAACCAAAAGCAACAAGCCCTTAAGACTCAATGCTATTCCCAAATGGATTGCGTTTGCTTTATTATGTCTGTTGTTACTGGGTTGAGTGTAAAACAATGTTTCAGCCACATACCTCATGTCTTCCAGCCACACCATCCCTGAGCTCTCATCTTGTACAATTTTGCAGTGTTCCCCTGAGACCAGCTTGTTGGAAGGGAAGGATAAATCACATCCTAGCCAGGATAGAATAGTGTTGTTAGGAGTACGCAATGCAATACAACACTATTCAATAACATCTGAGGAAACAATGACGGTTAAATAAAAGGCACTACCTGAGATTTGTTTTTGCATAAAATGTATTTCAAATGACCCTTTGTTGTATGGTATTAATTAGAATTGATGGCTACTTTATTCATTTGGGGAGTATGCTGAAATATCAAATTATGTATTACTATAGGATATACTGATCCAACTCTTGAAAATTTATGTATTGTATTATACAGCTCTTGAAAATTTATGTATTGTATTATACAGCACTTGTTTGATCATGCATGCATTGCTAATATATCACATTGTGTCCATGTATTTTTTGCCAGATACTGAATAAGGCGAAGTGCTTTGCATTGCAAAGCATTTCAAAGAAGACACAAGCCAGAGGGCCGTGAGAATAATGGGCAAACCATTCCCTGGGTAAAATCTATACAAAAAACTACTTAATATTCTCCACGCATGTTCTCTATAGACACCCTTTGTTATCATCAGAAGAGGGTTTATAAGTTTAGTGAACTAAAGGGGCCTTTGAGCTTTGAAAGGAGCAGTTCTAGACACAAAGGTCTAGACAGTGCACAGCGAGACCTGTCTGATAAATAAAAAAACACAAAACATTTCATACAGAGATGAAAAAAACAGCTGATGTTTATGCATAAAGTGTCCTGAATATTACAGCATCGTAATGTACTCTGCATTTTGAACACATCTTTTACCTAAAGACATTTCGATATGCTTTAGGATTTGATATACTGGACCTTTTCTCCGGCCAACCGTGCACTCCTTCTTGACGAGCAGAACCTCAGATTCACAGGAGTCCACTTTGACCAGTTTCCCCCAGGGTCGACCCGCTCCTCGAGCCTCCATCTCCACATTCTACACGAACAGTGAAACCCTGTTAGATCAAGTCTTCCCAATACTCATACACGTGCGTCTACTTGAATAATCCAGCTTAGTGAATGAAGATGAGAAATATCAAATTTTTTAATCTTTTTTTTGTGATTGTTTAGTAAACTGATGATCAATAACAAAAGTGAAAGTAATTAATTAACATATAAAGTTTAAAAAATTAAACGCCACACGTATTGACAACACAATGCCCACCTTGTTTACAATAAAGAGCATATTGTGAATTATAATTAAAAGTTAATTGAGGGCTCCTTTTGGGGCTGTGCAATAACGAAACAATCGATGAAAAGAGGCTAGCATTAGCTGGCTAGCGTCCCAGCTAGGCTAGCTAAATGATACATGTCAAGTTGTAAATTCAGAGTTAGTGAATTGACACGAAGGGGGGGGTGATGTATTTATGTTTACGTGTTCATATCGGTACCTTGGTCGTTATCACATCGGTACTGTACAACTCAACTTTGTTTACAAACAACTCGATGCTAATACATAGTCAACGTCGCTAGCCCGCTAGCAGCTAACCGCACTATTGATAAAACAAACTAGTTATAGTGCGCATGCGTGTCACGGAGAGATATAAGGTTTTGTAAACTAGACGAATACTTTACCATAACACGTCCAGTTCTTCGATGCGATTGTGTTGCGTGAGAATCCGTCGCCTCCTCATTTTCCAGAGCGGTGGGACATTGGCGCACTTCCTGACAAGCGAAGCGAAGGCGTTTATTATTTACCAACATCAGCTGACAGGGGCGGGGTTAGCGGTGTAAGAGAATGTTGTAGTGTATTGTATTCAGGGGTTAGGATGTTTCAAATTATGATTTAATAACGCCAAGTGTGTTTAAGCTTTGTGTTTCTCTTTTGAGGATTTGAGGCTATATGTAAAGTATAAATTGTGAGTGGAAAATGAAACTAGGTAAATTTCAATTTCTTCTGCTACATTCAGATTCCAGATTCAGATTATGAATTGCATATTAAATAGAAAATACAATTGACCTAGGCCTACATATAAGTAAAAAAACACACAATAATGTGAAAACATTGTCCACATTGCAAATTTTTTTAGGAGTTTAACACATAATGGATGTAAATAACTAGGCCTATAGTTCCAAATGTCAATGCTGAATGTTTGATACATTTCCTCTTATAGGCCTATTACTATACTACTATGTTGTATTGTACACAAAGATAAGGAGAAAGTCTGTTGTATCCAAATTCAATTTGAGGCTATATATAAAGTACGTGAAAATTTTAATTATAAGTCAAACATGAAATGTATTCTGCCACATTGCAAAAATAGATTTAACCAACTCAAACCTACTGAAAGTAGTTTTCTTGCCTACCTATGTTGAATGCACTTATTGGAAGTTGCTTTGGATAAAAGCATCTGCTAAATGACTGTAATGTAATGCAATGTCAAACTCCAATTCAGAATTTTTGGTGCACTTCTTCTTGAAAATATCAACTTAAATTGGAAGATAAAATGATGACATTGTATTGTTATCTAAAATAATAATATTAGTTATATTACAGGTTACAGTTTTTAAAATGAGACACATTTAAATTGGGGGTTAATATGTGACGTCGCCCCCCCCCCCCTTTCACAAAAAACTGCAAAACCGAAATCCCATGTGACTCGTAACGTGTTGAATGAGTGAATACGTTTTAAATCATGACATTAAAGCATGTGTAAAGTAAATTCAGTGAAAAGACTGTGAAAAGACTGTGAACTAATTCTGGCATTAGACTGGTAAACAGTTTTTCATCCAGTTTGTTTTCCGGATTTTTTGGGCGGGTCTGAAATGGGGGCTCGATGACGCACTGGGTCCCCCGGAGCCATGACTCCGCCCCTAACACTATATAAACCCTAGAGCAGTGGTTCGTTAACGTTACACTTACTACAGCCTACAGTTTGCTAGCTAGCTATGCCTTCGTCCCGCAAATGCATCTTCCCTGGATGCCAGAATTTACATTTACATCCATGGTGCAACACCCTAACGTGATTTTACATCGTGTAGTAGGGATGGCTACTGAAACCCGGTACTATATGGGCCCCGGGGGTAAATTATTAAATACCGTAGTATTGATAAGCTCCGACGTTACTGGTTCTTTTATTGGTACCTTTGAATGTTTTGGTGTAATTTATTATCACCTGCAGCTTCTCCTCTGCTGTGTCGGAGCTGATGAACAAGCTAAAACAAAAGCAGTATGTAGCCGAACCCAGTGGGCGTGGTTTCAGCAGACGGCAGACACGCCCCCAGCGTTTCAGAGCAGAGAATACTGCTTATTTTATATACTTACCGATTTGTTTAATCATTCCAATTTGGCCGGGTGGTTAATAACACATTTTTCTGTGGTATGACAAACTCAGAACACATATTTATTTTTACTTTACACAGACTTTAATGGTGTGTTCCCGGGATAAATGCAGGGCACTAGCAGGTATAAGGTATAAGGGGAGTGAGACCTCACTGTTGTGAGGACACAAGTGTTCAAAGTGGTTTTGTATCAAACAAAAATGTCTTCCCACACGCGTTCCCGGTATAGACCTAAATCCAGGGCACTAGAGGAAGTAAGTTATGTCTGTTTGTAGTAACCAAAGGTAATCAAACTTTTTAAATTGAATCTACGTTTGTGGAGATACCGTAATCTTTTACGATAACTCTTTTTCATTTTTAAACTTTTCCCACGCGCGAATCTATGAAGCACATGTGTGTTTGTGTACACACTGGGCTCCTCCATTACAACTGCAGGGCACTCCTGACTGTCCACCACTCACTTGATACGTTTTGAATGAGTAGTGCATACGTAGGTATAAATGTATCATATTTCAACGTTTATGATTCCATTTTCCCGACACCCTCTGGATAGGGTTGCCCATTTAATATCACCCTTTGTGTAAATCTGAGGAACATATAAACACTTTGTAGTCTACACTATGGTCCATCTTGCTCAATCTTCCAATTTTGATTAATCACTGCATGTTACATGTTTTTAATGATCAATATCAATATCCAAACTAGAAATGTTCAACTTTACTCCCATCCGTAGGCTAAAATTATCCTGCTGGAGTCTCAAAGCAAATGTTAACCTCTCCGTTACAAATATGTTGTGCATTATCTCCATCTAACCCCATTCAATCTTATGCTAGTAGGCTACTTCAAATGTGTATGGTGTTTTTCTTGGCCCCCGTTTCTCAAGAATGGTATTGCAGTATTTTGCAGTAGAGGAGGCTGCAGTTTCAGGACCACATTTCTGGGACCCTCGTTTTTCGTGACACTGCCTTCAGGACACATGGCACATGGAGTGTGAATATTGAATGTGAATCAAGTTTTATTTATTTAAAAACTTGATTCGTTCAACTCTAAAGCTGAACGGTTATTCATTGATGTCATTATGATTTAAAACATATTCACTCATTCAACACGTTACGAATCACTAAATAATAATTTTGCCAAAGAAAAACACTTTGCTGGAAAGAAAATACGTCACTATCATCACACACCTGCGTGCCACGTGGGCGGGGTGGGTGTGGAGTGGATTCATTATTAGGTCAAAGGTCAAAGTTGCGCTCAAAACAAAGTCATCGATCATATGGTCGTAAAATGTTGTGACATAACGTATTCTTATTCTCTCATTATGTTTATGATAGCTCGGCACCGAGAATAGTTATACATGCTTTGCGGATGCTCTTGTTCTCCTATTCCGCAGAATACATCTTCTTATACTTGTATTTAAAGATTACGATTCAGAGTGGTGCTTTCTGGAGTGGTCGAGTTCATCTCACTAATTAGCGTGTAGTGGACGTTTCAATTCCACAGCATTTTGGCGACGAGGATGGGGTCGCCGATTTGATCACTTCTTGCTTCTCCAACCCTGCGGTCGACGGAGGCATCCGCCCCCGTCTAGTGAGAGCCGCCTAGCCGCCGCCCTAACCTGCCTGGCTCAGAATGTGCACTCTCAGCAAAATAAGGTGAGAACACTCTGAAAATCTATTCTGAATAAAAAAAAGTATAAGTCGGGGACTTATACGGTACCAAAAATAAGTGTGTGTGTGTGTGTGTGTGTGTGTGTGTGTGTGTGTGTGTGTGTGTGTGCGTGCGTGCGTACATGTGTCTCTGTGTGTATATAGGACTCACACAGGTTATGTCTGTCTTAAATCACTAAGCTCAAATTGATTAAAATGATTTCTCTGGTTT
>OOFB01036600.1:11767-32114 GCA_900323305.1 Trachyrincus murrayi
CCCAGAGCTGCAGCCGTTGCTGTGGACAGGGCTGACTATAAGTGTGTGTGTGTGTGTGTGTGTGTGTGTGTGTATAAAGTGATCAGTGTCACAGTGAGGGATATCGGTGCCATCGTTCGGCTTTCACACCACACATCTGTTCCACACACTTTTGTCGTAATGTCCTCAAACACCCCCTGTCGTAATGTTTCCCTGCTCAGGTACATCATCTTCGTCATGTGCGTGACCACGCTGATTGCCACCAACCAAATCGTGGTGCTCAACTTTTCCCTGCGGAGTCCCAGCACCCACACCATGTCCCAGACCATCAAGCACGTACGTAGACCAAACACCCACACCATGTCCCAGACCATCAAGCACGTACGTAGACCAAACACCCACACCATGTCCCAGACCATCAAGCACGTACGTAGACCAAACACCCACACCATGTCCCAGACCATCAAGCACGTACGTAGACCAAACACCCACACCATGTCCCAGACCATCAAGCACGTACGTAGACCAAACGACACAAGAACACAGTTATTGTATTAAGTGTTGGGTATTGTACAATTTGAGAGACATATTTGTTTGAGAGACATTTACTATATTTGGTATAGGCCTACTTAATATAGGCCTATTATATATAATAGGCCTATATGAAGACAACACAGTTATATTTCACATTAGTGCCATCATGACTTCCTGCGGTCCGCAGATTTCCTTCTGCAGACCGCAGGCTTCGCCGTCGCCTTCCTGGGCAGGGATTTTATCTCACGTCTTTTTTATCTTGCGCGGGTGGGGGCTGACCAAACACACACACACACACACCATGTCCTAAACCATCAAGCACATACGTAGACCAAACGCTCACACCATGTCCTAAACCATCAAGCACGTACGCAGACCAAACGCTCACACCATGTCCTAAATACATACGTGGATCAAACAAAGTTCTTAAAATGGCTATAAAATGATCAGGGAATCAACGGCTTTCTGTCCATGCTGCTTTTTGTTGTGTTTTGTTGTAGGTCTTTCTAGAGCTGGTGCCTCGGTTCCTGGGCATGGCCCCGCTGGTGGACGACACAGAGGTGCAGGCGGAGATGAACGGAGTGAGGGAGCGCCGACGGAGCTCCTTTGGCCTGATGCAGCGGGCGGAGGAATATGTGCTGAAGCAGCCGCGTAGCGAAATGCTGTTCGACAAACAGAAGGAGAGGCATGGCCTGACGCACTCCTTCGGTAAGAGACGATCGCTCTGGAGAAAAACTACTGACAGTTGAACTTTGAAAGGATTGATAAATAGAGTCGACATTAATGCTTCACAATTTGAATTCTAAATGTAGTGTTGTAAATGTATCAATGTCAATTATTTTATTAAATAAGATTGGCATTTTAGCTATTTGGGAAAATCTCATTTTTGTATGATTCATCTGTAAAGACAACCCATGTAAACAAATTGCTTTCAACCAGGAGCTTGGCTACTACTAATAGCACAGACTGGTACTACTGTACTGTTGCTCTGTGGTTCACGGTTTGTCCCCCTCCAGAGGACACTATAGATGTCAGCAGCACAGCTAACCTGTACAAAAGCTTGGCCAAAGCCGCGCCGGAGATCAAGCAATGCGTGGACGCCTGCAACTTTATCGCCGAGAGTAAAAGACAACAAAACGACATTGGATCGGTACGTATCGATGCCAAGCCCACCGTCCCACCTGAAGCTAGTAGAGAATGTGTCTTCAAGCCGTTCTTCTCCCGCTTTGATTCTCCAAATAGGAAATGGAGAGCTGGGTGCTGATAGGCAAGATGGTGGACAAGGTGTGTTTCTGGGTGGCCATACTCCTCTTCAGCCTGGGCACGGTGGCCATCTTCCTCACCGGCCACTTCAACCAGGTGCCGGAGTTCCCGTTCCCTGGACAAACCAAAAAATTTGTACCCGCCGAATAACAAGATCAAAACATTTAGCACACTTTTGAACCATGCGAACGGCGACAGCCCCCGGGGGCCCTCTGTAAAGGCAGGCGGTCTCGTTGTCTGGCTGCTCGTCCGTTCAGAGCCCAGCTGAGTCCATGTACCAAGGTTTGTTTTTATTTATTTTTGTATTCTCCCACAACCAGTTGTAGGGGTTAGCGTGTCGGGGGTTACATACGGCAACACGCCTGGCACGTAACCGCCGTGCTGGGGGCAGATGTGTTACCGTGGAAACGAGGTGGCCTTAATAAGAGGATCCTACCGACCTGCCAACCAATCAGTACGGCCGATCTCTTCAGGGACTGTGGAGTCTGGTAAAACAAGTATTATTTTTCTAAAATATGTATTCCATTGTATTGTATTACACATTATACACACTGTAATTTCTCTGCTGGGATGCGTATTAGGTGTCTCCTGATCTTCTAGGTCCTCCGTGATACCCAGTTTAAAAAACAACACCAATGGAGTGAATAGGGAATTAAGTTGTACACAATACCAAATCAAGTAAAAACGCTTTTTTTAAAATAAAAAGTTGTTGCCGCAATATGAGATAATCATTTCTCGAGACAATCTCATGTTTCATTTTTCAGTTTCATGGTTAATTGTATTACATTTGAGCAGCATACTGAGCGAGTACTTGAAATTGAAACAACTTGAAACAATACATTTATAAAAAACTGAATTTATTAGTGAATCTGTGAATCTGATACTTTTGCATGTATGAACTTTGAATAAAACACAATTTAATGTAATTACTTTGAATGTTGTGTTTTAATTGATATCAGTATGTTCATGTTCATCGTTAGATATCGTTAGATATCGTTAGATATGTGACATTTTCTTTTTATGCTGTCACGGTTTACTTTTGGCTAAAACATTTTGCACATGACCAAACTCAAAGCAGTGCCAATCACAGACTGCAGATAGAACATGAACTAGTGAACGAGAGAAACAGTTAACATCTTGCAGACAAGAATAGGCCTAGCTAAAGCCGCGAGAACAGAAGGCCGAAGCAACTCGGTTGGTATGCTGAAGTGTTGACCAATAAAAATAAAACGTTTGAAGAGGCTATTTTAATGGCCGCTGACCTGCGGATGACCTACGACATCATATATATTTGTATGCTTCTTGCAGTAGTACTTCCATGGATGTTTTAAAGTACTGATCTCATGTACATAGTAATAATCAGAATAATCTAACTAATACTTTTGTTTTTCATAATTATGTTGAATCATTTGGTTGATTAAAAACTTTCTTTTCTTTTTTCAATGATATTAATGTCATGGATGTATAGATTATTGTACGAATTTTTGTTGAAAAGGGCAATTTCTTGTTATTATTTAAAAGTCTCATCCTTTGTAACCAACATCAACTATGCATCTGTGTGTCCGGTAGAGGGCGTCATTGAGCTTAGAGCAAACCTCTCTTCCATTTCATCTACCTTACACGCATCTGCTTTTATTTAACTAAAATATATCGCTAAGCCTGCCTTGCCTGTCTTACCACCACGGTAATGATATCTGTATTTTTTTATTAATTCTTCCAAGGTTTTCAAAAAAACAAATTACATCTATTATATATTATATATTTATTGATTTGATTTTTATTACCTATGTCTAAACCTAAACCGAAGTCCCATCCTGACCCGTCGCTATGAACTACGGGTAGAGCTCATTAACAAAATGCGACACTTGCAATCAAATGTGTTTTCAATTGATTGCATTCTCTATCAAACGCGATTCCGTGCAACGGAATGTGTGTCGACGCTTTACAACAGCGTGTCCGCAGTCCAGGGCTGACCACGGGGGGTCTGTCCACTGGCCGTTGAACTGGAAGAATGCCAATCCCATTGGTATGCCGTCCCCGGATGCAGTCCAGTCTCGACTTGTCCTGCTTTCTCTCCTACGTGTGATCCGCAAGCGTCGGGTTTCTCACGTAAAGTACGTGAAAGGTTTCCTACGTAGCGTGTGATCTGCAGGCGTCGGGTTTCTCGCGTAAAGTGCTGGCGACTTGCGCAGCAGCTGGACACTGCGTTCACCTATTTCATGACAAAGTATCTGTTGTTGGAACCATTTCCATGTGGGTACAGGGTATATTATTATTATTAGTACAATTACAGATGACTCCCGCCCCCCCCACCCCACCCTTGTCTTCTCCTCTTCTCCCTTTGCGCAATGATTTGTACTGTCGGTCATTCCTCACTGGGAGGGACCTGAGAAGCGCATCACCGCCTTGGGTCGTGTGTTGTGGTGGTGAACAGCCTTGGGTTGATACTTTGTACACTTCTCGGGGTTGATACTTTGCACACTTCTCGGGTGGACTGTGTCCGTTGGTTTCCGATGAGTCGCTTTGACATCTGAAGTAAGTGATGCGATATAGAGACCCTTTGTGTATCGTCTGGCAGGTTTCCACTGAATGCGGATTGAATCGCTAGGTTAGTGACGCTAGGTCAGGCTTCTTCTCTATCAGATCAGTGTCGTGATGTGGATAACCATGGCCAATACTGCTAAATAATAATAATAATCTCGTAATGCCTTGATGGGATGTTGCGTTGCAGGAAAGGGAGAAAAGGGCGGAGACGAAACTCAGCTCCACAACAGTAGACCACTGAAGAGTAAAAGTTAAACCACTTAGTTTCAAAAAGTGTTGATTTCATTAGGATAAACACGACTATACAAACCAGCCTAACACGTTTTGTAAAATGTCTCCGTTGTGTGTGTGTGTGTGTGTGTGTGTGTGTGTGTGTGTGTGTGTGTGTGTTTTGACTGATTGTTCCAGTCTGATTTATAACACACTGTGTTGTAATGCGTGTACACATCTAGAGCCAAACGAGGACACACATCAATTCAATTACATCAATCATAAAGGCCAGGTTTTACTACAACCAACAGGTTGTAGTGAAACCAACAGGTTGTAGTAAAACCTGTCCCAAAGGGCTGATTCAGCGTTCTGTTACCTTGGTGAAACCTCCACCGATTGATTGACATTTGCTTTCTTTGCTGCCTGTTTTGTGAGCATTGTCTACATTTGTTTGAGTTTTTGTGTGTTCACCTTACCAGTGACTTGTGCGCTGACAATGTAAGCGGATTTTGAAGTATGTAGAGTATAGGCTAGTAAAGTATTATGACAGTAATACACTATCTTTAACAGTACAAACATCAGTAGATCACTGTAGATGAATAAGGACTTGGTACTTTTACCTTGTCTCTTGTGATGGGACGTTTTCCTCTTTTCCACAAAGATGTTCTTTTAGATCCTCTGAACATCCTGGTTTGATTCGGGAACTGCAGATCCTAATCTCCTCCACATGTTTTACAAGACTGTGCCAGACTCAGACATCTATTATGCATTGTTTCTGGAATTATGGGACGTGCCTAACATAACTGGTCTGACCTGAACCCTATGTAGTGTCAACAGACTAAACACCCAGGCGTATGTCTAGTTTATATATATATATATATATATAATATATATAGTTACATATTATGCTAACCTCGTCAGGTTTCCCCAGACACCTTTGTAACGTGCTTACCAGGGGACATGTGGTTGTGTTATTCTTGTGTAGAGAAGGAAATGCCACATGATATTGATAGATTTTTCTTCTTCTCATGTCTTCTTACGCTTGACAACCAACCTGCAATGTGAATGGAAACCTGAGTGAACATGACTAATGAATGGGTGAATAGGCAAGGCATGGGATGTAATTTCAAACGGCTTCTAAACGACCCGACGTTGATTCAGACTGAAAAGGGGAATTAGGGATAAAAAAAGGTTCTGAAAATGAAGTGAACCACACTGTAATCTGATTAATATTAAACCAACTGTAGCATCCTCAAAAATAATGCACATGCCATTTTTGCCTGTATGAAAAATACTCATATAGTATAGTATAGTATAACTCAAACATGATGGTTGTAGAGTGCTTGAATTTGGCTATTTAAAGCAGCTCCATTAAATCCGTGATCACACACACAGACACACACACACACATACACACTCACATGTAAAGTATCCCCCATCGTTTTGTTTTGAGAGCAGACCAGCTGACCTCTAGACGACCGACGCGATGGCGAATGAGGAGGTGCTCGAGGTGGAACCCATGGTGGTCAGTGGCGTGGCCTCCACCCTGCATCTGAGACGCTTCTCTAAGGACCAACACCACCTCAGTCCGGACGAGGTGGATGGTCTCATGCATAGCAGTGGTGAGGAGAACAATGTCCAAACGAAACGCCACTGCACCCATGATACCCATGAATAAAGCCGGGAACACATGAGAAGACTTTTACGATCCTAACCCACTGTAAAAAGACTGCATCGCAGGACAAGCACACTCGATCGATCCAAATTTGTGAATATCAAATGTTATGTTTGATATTTACGACTGTAAATCTGCGACGGGCCTGATCGGTGCTACAGATTTGAATCCTAAACCCCCTGCACACTACAGGATAACATGTTCCAACTGTCCAGAGTGACCTGAATGACCTACAATCCTGGATATCAGTCATCAGGGACAAATCTGGGTTATAATCTGGCTACAAGTCTTCTAGTGTGTCCCTGGCTCAAAGTGAATCGAATAAACTGGCTGCATGATGAGGAATTCTTAACTGAGAAACTATTCGTTTTTCACTCAAACTCCCAGAGGGCCGTCCGTTCAAGGCTGTGCACCATCTGATGGACATGAAGGAGATCGGAGTGCCTTTTCTACTGCAGGGGGCCCCCATCACCTGCAGAGTGGAGAGCACGGAGAGATATACGACACGATCAAAGGTAGGCAGTCTGTTGACACGTTTTATGTTCAGGTCTTTTATGTTCAGGCAGTAGCTCAGGAGGTAGAACAGGTCATCTGGTAACCGGAAGGTTGCCGGTTCGATCCTCCATGCGACGTGTGGAAGAGGTGTCCCCGAGCAAGGCACCTCACCCTAAACCGAGCCGGCTCCTGCCGGCTGTCGGTGTATGGATGTGTGTATGAAGAATGGGTGAATGTGAGGCAATAATTGTAAAGCACGTTCAGTGGCCACAGGTTAGAAAAGTCCGTTTACTTTCCGTTCTCGAAGGTACATCTGTCCATGATAGAGAGATAAGTAAGGTGTGTTATGTAAGGCAGCAAAGCCCTGATCTAATGGAGCGTTTGAAGCACCATCATTGTTGATAATGACCTGCAAACCACTTTCAAAGGAAATGGTCTAATGAAATGCTGAATATGTCAAAATGAAGCTATTCGTTGTCTTTCTCTGTGTCGGTTGGCCATCGTCTTACGAGCACGCTAACATGAGCTAACATGAGCCTGTGTTTCTCGCCAGGTGAGCGTGTGCACACTGTACACGGTGCGGCTGTCCCACGGCCCGTTCAGCTGGACGGTGAAGAGGAAGTACAGGCGCTTCCAGGAGCTCCACCGCGACCTCTACAAGCACAAGATGATGCTGCACTTCCTGCCGCTGGCGAGGTGGGTGGTGTGCCACTCGGCCGATCATAAAAGATAAAAGGAACATTGAAACGAGCCTCTGACTGACCCCGCTGTATGCTGATTTATTTGTTTAAAGGAGGGGTGCGGCTCAAATCCACACTATGGCTGTGATTTCTCTCGCTGTTTACCCGTGGCTACTTTGAATATTCAAGCGTTTCTTCTAGATTTGCGAAGGCGAGGCAACAGCTGCGGACGATGTCCGAGGAGATGCCCGTCCTCAACAGTTCCGACAGGGGGAGAAGAACCTCAAGCAAAGCGGTATAACGAGCCGAACCAATCACCACGCAACAGTAGCAGTCACCAGTACATTACAGAGAGACCTGAGACCCGAGGCATACACCCAACAGACCTCAAGCATCAAAAGTGTGAAGGGAAATGATCCGAGTTGATCAAGTCTTCCACTGGCTGGTTGTCCTTCATCCCAGCTACATTGAGTAATCTCAGAATTACCGTGCCATTACTCTCACTTCCAACTTTGTCACATGCACAGTGTATAAATATTTCAGGTTATGACTAGTTATAGTTCTTTTGTATGAGCCACAGAGTCATCTGTGTTCCTGGAAAAAAATTTAAAGTATTTTTTATATTCAGTGTCATAACTTCCTCATTATAACGCTGCAGAAATATCTGGAGGAATACTTGAACGGACTGCTGGACAATGCCTTCTGCAGGAATGATCACAGTATGGTGAGGAGACGCGCACACACACGTAAATATATGTAAATATATGCAAATATATGCAAATATATGCAAAAATATATGTAAATATACATTTTGTTATCGATTTGTTTCAGTTGGAGTTCCTTGATGTCAGCGCTCTCTCTTTTGTCACTGACCTTGGACCCAAAGGCTTGTAAGCACTAGCGATTAACAGAAACAAGACAACGTTTACAACCAAAGGGAACGAGAACAGTGGAGTGTGTGTGTCTGTATGTGGAGTCACAGGGGACTTTGTGTCTTGGGTCAGGGAGGGGTCCATCTTCAAGCGGTCGGGCGGTCATCGTATCCAGGGCCTGAACTGCATCGGGCACCACCAGTTCTGCTTCCGCTGGTCACGCCGCTGGTTGGTGGTCAAGGACTCCTCCCTGCTATACATGAACCGCGACCACGGGGTCATCTCCTTCGTCCTGCTCTTTGACCCCGAGTTCAAGGTCAAAGTGGGCAGCGCCTACACCGACACAAAACACGGCGTGTGCATCGAAAACTTCACACGGTAAATCTTTTATTTTGTGCGTGTTGTTTTGTTTTCGTGGCCTTGAGGATCGTCACAGATTTTGAGGGAACCAAAATCAAGTTTCCCCCTGAATAATCTTTCCATGTTTTTTATGTGTAAACAAATCTAATCTAGACTGACAAATTAATTTATCATGTAGTTATTTATGCTGCACTGTCCTCTCTCGTTAATGTAAAATATCCATTATATTGCTCATAAAGTCCTTCCTCTTTCTGCTCCATGTAGAAGCCTGATCATCAAGTGCAGTAACTACCGACAGGCTCACTGGTGGAGCCATGAGATCAGCCGTATCACAGAGGCCTCGGACTTCCTCAAAGTGCAGCGTCATGGAGGCTTCGCCATGCCCCGAGAGAACACGCTCACTAAATGGTGATCAGATGTGCAGCATGATGGAGCAGGTCGTAATCGCCCGAGATCGGTGCACTTTTAAACTTTTACTTTCGCTTTCTTCTAAAATGTGTTGTTTACATTGTTTGCAAGGTATGTGAACGGCAGCGGTTACTTTGCCGACCTGGCCGATGCACTTGAACAAGCCAAGGAAGAGATCTTCATCACTGACTGGTGGTGAGTGTCCAACCGCACGCACGAACCAAACTCTATTTTTTCATCATACAGTTTGTGCGAGCTTGTGTATGTAGTTGTTAAAAAGTGGATTTCTCTCTCTGTCTCTCCCTCTCTCTCAGGCTCAGCCCAGAAGTGTTTCTGAAGAGGCCTGCCACAGACACTTACTGGCGTCTAGATGAGATTCTCAAACGCAAAGCAGTACACAGACTCTCTTTTAATCTTCTTCTACTCTAGTCTTCTGTGTTTAGTTTCAACATGTGTACCGTACGTTCGTGGCTCATTCTTCTTCAGGTTCTAGTATATTATTATTATTTCTGTGCAGGAACTCGGTGTCAAGGTGTGCATCCTGCTCTATAAAGAGGTGGAGCTCGCGCTGGGCATCAACAGTGAGCACAGCAAGAGGACTCTGATGAACATGCACCCCAACATAAAGGTCTGTACACTAAACCGAACGTTTTACTTTACTGCTTAGACTTCCAGGGAGTAAACCCACCCTGGATGCTAGCTAGCTATGGCTAACTAGATATTATTTTGAAGCTGCATTGTTCAATTTCAAATGTGTTTTGACCAGCTGTTAAGAACAGATTTACACAATTGATTGCATTGATTGCATTCAGCCTCAACTGTTTTGCTCTGGGGTTTTGATTTCGACCTGTCGACTTGTCCAGCCCAAAGTGATTCATTTGCTTGCTTGATTTTAGGGTTCATTTTAACAACTGATCCAAAAAACGTATCCGATTCAGAGAAAAACAACCAAATATGTGCATTTCTGAACCTATAAACGGCAAATATTTGGTATTTGACTTGACGAAGTACTAAAGCGATGAATCGATTCTTAAAATTATAATAAATAAATGTTCTGTCGACCATTGTTTCAGCAGTTCTATCCATTATGTCTTCATAATCATCTTCATCAGGTGATGCGTCACCCGGACCATGTGTCTTCGGTGGTCTTCATGTGGGCCCACCACGAGAAGATGGTGGCCATCGACCAGTCCGTGGCCTTCATAGGGGGTCTGGACCTGGCGTTCGGGAGGTGGGATGACAGCCAGTACCGCCTGACAGACATGGGCTACACGGAGCAGACCGACCACGTGTCACCGGTAGGAGGAAAGCAAGACTTCTAGTGGACTTTCATCAAAAACAACTGACAGTGAATTCAGATAGATGTCATTAGGAAGCAGGTGGGGGTGTTGGGCATCTTGTTCTAGGGTGTGGACATGGGGGGGATCGAACCCAGTAGCCTTCGGCTGGGAGTCGAACACCCTGGACACGACACTAGCCTGCCCTCGTGACACACAGGTGAGAGCTGTTTGAGTGTCTCGAGGTGTTTTCAAGGTGATCTATAATGACCATGATGAAGCGTTTGCTGTCATCTCGTCAGACAAAATTCACCTCTGGGAGAGGGGAATTTTAGATAATTAAGTTGCTTAGCAAGAGATTAAAATTGTCTCAGAACAAGCTCTTTCCATGTGCAGAGGCAGTCTCTGCAGTACAACACTATGTTGGCCAATCCACCCGTTAAGAAGTGTAATACTTCATGTCATTCGCAGCAGGCAATTTTATACCGAACGACTCAAATATAACGTGTTCAATTTCCATACTTTGTCTACCCTCAGGATTCACATGTGGCATTCGTCATTAAGTCCCAAAAACAAAATATGTGTTAACCAATATTGCAGTAATCAGCAATGCCTTCATGTACGGTTAAAAACATTGAGCGAACAAAAAAATGAATTTACATTGAAACATTAGTTAATTCATTGGCTTCTTTCTAAAGATTAAGGTTTGGTATATGCTCTGTAATATAGTACACTACAGTAATTAAATGATTGATGCTGCCAGGGAGATCTTCCAGGGAGATCTTCCAGGGAGATCGCTCTTTGCAGAAACCTCCAATAATAGTCTATGTTTAAACTCTTCTACATGTTTTCATATTGTCTTGTCTTTCTGTCCCAATTTTAATTGTCTTTAATTCTATATCATTTCCATGCTGCTATTTTAGAATGTTTTTATTATGTGATTTTATTCCTGCTGTAAAGTGTTTTGAAAAGCGTTATACAAAATAAATGTATTATTATTATTGTTATTATTATTATAGTCTAGGATCGACTGGCACATCTATTCCTTGGTCTGATCTGTGACTTGGTGCTGCTTATCTCCAGGAGAACGAAGTCACTGATGGACCGGCACCAGCAGAGTCCACTCCCCCAGAAGACCAGGACCCAGAGGATCTGACTGGGAACACCAAGTACTGGCTGGGCAAAGACTACAGCAACTTCATCCGCAAGGACTGGGTTCAGCTGGACCGTCCCTTCGAAGGTACGCCCTCCAGAACCTCCATCCTCCAGTTCCTCTCTCTCTGACGCACACTAGGGGGGTGAATCTTTCGGTATCTCACGATTCGATTTCGATTCTTGGGGTCACGATTAAATTCAAAGTCAATTCTCGATTCCAAACGATTCCTGATTCAGTACATAGGGGTACTAACTTCAGGATCTACTCCGGTCCGCTGTGCGCTAAGAAAGGCGCAAATTATGGCATGAAAGCAGAGTAAAGTGTGTATAACATTATGTCGTTTTTATATTTTAAAAAGTTCTATCAACTGAGCAATCATGTAAACACACAAAGGCAAAGACGAAAGGAAAAAATGAATAAATATAGAAACATTGAGTTTTGGAAATTGTGAACCGATTCTGAATGCTAGAAGATAAGAAACGCGATTCTTGACGTGAATCGATTTTTCCGGACACCCCCCACGGACACAGAAATAGCCAACAAGTGCGGTCTCTGTCCCTTCTTCTTCCCTCCACCAGATAACATTGACCGGACTCGAGTGCCCCGCATGCCCTGGAGAGACCTGTCTGCAGCCGTCCACGGCGAGGCAGCCCGGGACCTGGCACGGCACTTCATCCAGAGGTGGAACTTCACCAAGGTGGAGCTTCTGCAGCTAAAAAAAACAACAACTCTTCTTTTGTACACGTAAGCGGGAGCGGGACAAAACGGTTTACTTCCTTTGTTATTTTGTCTGCTGTAGGTCTTCAAGAACAAGTACAAGGACGACTTCTACCCATGCCTTCTTCCCAAGTCCCACAGCACTGCCGACAAGTTAGCCTTCACCGTGCCCGGCTCCGGCAGGGCAAAAGTACAGGTACTTAAAGCGTCGCTGCATGGACTCGGACAACAAAAAAAACGGCCCAAATAATCAATACATGAGTGGACCCATTTGTCTGGTGCGCCGATCGATACTACAAACCTGAAGAATGCATGCCGAAGCCACCCCGATGCAGACATTGTCGGTTCAACGGTCAGTCGATCCACTAAGCAACCGCTCTGACCTGACCCTTATGGAGCCCCACCGCCCTATCAACTTACAGAGTGCTGCCCCTACCGCAACCACCGTGTCCACAGCTCACAACACAACCGTGAACCCAAACAAGCCGTCAGGAAGTGGTGTGTAACAAGGCAACACACAAGCTGTTCTCTAATGAGTTCTGCCATGTTTGAGATGCACCGGGTCACTCCCAGAGGGCAGGTTACCAGAGGGCCATTAGGCTGCAGGCAGCTGCACCAAGGTGGAGGAACTCTGGCTGTTCTGAACAGGAAGTGACTGGAAACTAAAGACCATTGTTGGAAGGCATATGGGACAGGATTCTTGGCATGGCTAACCATCTGAGAAAGCAGGAAGTGTACTCATTAGGGGCGGGTAAGACATAGTTTAGTTCTGGGAAGGATTAGTAGGAATAGTTTTTAAGGCCTGATTTTGAGTTGATGAACATGATTTAACGGCATTAGACTTCGTATTGCATTTTTTGCCACAAAGTAAAACCAAATATTTTAACATTTTTATTGTAGATGTCAATAGCATGAATGAAGATGTCAATAAATATGAGTTCACAGCTAAACTTAAAGGTCTTCAACGTGAAACACACTTGACTAACTTGTCAATATTATAATAATACTCATGTGTCTGCTGATTATGACCACTTCATATAACACCAGAAACACAGCTTAAGAGGAGGAAGTGAGACAAAGGGCAGTCCTTTTTCGGCAGGTTGGCAGAGACGATTAAGAAAGTACGATTCACTTGATAAGACGCCAGTAAGTAAGTGTAAGTAAGTGTTCCTCTGTGAGGCAAGAGTCCAATAACAAGCAACACTCCCTTGTTACATTTTCCTTGTTGAATTCTCCTGACACTTTATCAAGCGGCAATCTCAAGTGCTCTACTTTATTGTTGATTCAAGCAAAGTTATGCAACAAAGTTCATCAAAAAAATCAAATGTGTTTCCTCTCCTCTGATTGGTGCAGGTGCTGCGCTCTGTGGACCGCTGGTCGGCCGGAACCTGTGAGAACTCCATCCTGAAAGCCTACGTGGACACCATCGAGAACAGCGAGCATTACGTTTACATTGAGGTAGTCTGGGATCCAGCAGTCCTACTGTGTTATAGCAGAGCTTCTGGGCGGAGACGGCACAGGTTTTCTACCGAAGAGAAACTCATTCGTGCGAGTGGATGAAGCTTTCAGAAGGGGATTTTTAATGAGTGTATTTCTGTGGTACTACTGCTGGGCGAGTCCTGTGTGAAGTCAGTAGAGGAGAACTGGTGCACTCAGCCATTACAACAGAAGGTTCACTGTTCGTATGATGCTATCAGTAGCACGTGCTTGCTATTTTTACATGATACTTGATACATGATACATGATTTCCAAATTGATCGATTATAAATATATAGAATAGATTTTTTTTTTTCCTTGATCGAATAGTCGATGATTGATTAATCGTTTCAGCACTACACACACACACACAGCATGTGTGTGTGTGTGATCCCTCATACTATTATTATATTATCAACCATCTTCATCCCTGTGGTCCCTCAGAACCAGTTCTTCATCAGCTGTGCGGACGGGAAGAGTATCTACAACGACATCGGCGACGCCATCGTGAAGAGAATCCTCCGAGCACACAGGTAACACAGTAGTCTCCGCCTCCCCCATACTGCCTCTACTGCTGCTGACTGACTGGCACTGCTGTGTAACACTCACAGACTGTAGGACTGCTGTGTAACGCTCACAGACTGTAGGACTGCTGTGTTACACTCACAAACACTCACAGACTGCTGTGTAGTACTGCTGTGTAACACTGACAGACTGTAGTACTGCTGTGTAACGCTCACAGACTGTAGGACTGCTGTGTAACGCTCACAGACTGTAGGACTGCTGTGTTACACTCACAAACACTCACAGACTGCTGTGTAGTACTGCTGTGTAACACTCACAGACTGTAGTACTGCTGTGTAACACTCACAGACTGTAGTACTGCTGTGTGCTGCTGAGTAATACTCACAGACTGTAGTACTGCTGTGTAACACTCACAGACTGTAGTACTGCTGAGTAATACTCACAGACTGTAGTACTGCTGTGTGCTGCTGAATAATAATCACAGACTGTAGTACTGCTGTGTGATTCAGACTGTAGTACTTTGCATTTGATTCGCAACGCTACACAGTAAGATATGCAGCTTTAAGTGCGGTTTTCAAACCATCAGAGACCATTTGAAAGGCCTCAATATTAAATTAAATATTTCAATATCCAATGCATTTGCGATCAGTCAAAAGAGGACGTATACATATTTATGAGTGACGGAAGGCAATACGTCTCTGCGTGGTACAAATTAAATTGCCACTGCACTGGTCTAAGATGTTCGCTGGGTGTGTGTGCTGACTATGGATGACACGTCTTAGTGAGCAGAAGAAGTACAGAGTGTTTGTGGTGGTGCCCCTGCTGCCCGGGTTCGAAGGAGACATCAACGAGGGGGGAGGAAACGCCATCCAGGCCATCCTGCACTTCACCTACAGGTGGGTGGGGTCTTCTATCCTCATCCTTATCCTCGACACCTAATTCATGTCGAATAGGGAGCATGTTAGTGTCCTGTTCAAAAAGGTACTGGGTTCGATCCCTGATGTCCACAGTGTAGCTGGAGGCATCCTATAGAAAGATGCCCTAATCCCTGTCTGCTCTTAAATTACATGCATCTAAAAATGCAATGCTTCACTTTGGATAAAATGTGCTGTTATGTATTATTATTAAATTGGAATTGGAAAAGGATTAATCCTACGCATTTTATACAAAATAAAAATAGATCTATCTAGATTAGCTTTGTTAGCATCACTTATAACAATGAACTTAATTGATTTAAAAGAGAAATGTAAGTTTTCAGTGAATGATGCCAGGGTTGACATTGCATCTTGTTTGATTTCTGATTTACAAAATGGGCTCAGCTTCCCTATGTAACCAGTACTATTTCTCTTTGTTTTTAGTATATAGAAAAAATAACGCAACAACAGTATAACTCATAATGTGCTCCAACTCATGCTTCAGGACCATGTGCAGGGGAGAACACTCCATCCTGACCAGGCTGAGAGAAGGTCCGTTTCCCGTCCTTTTTCAACTGAAAAGAAAACCCAAATCACGAGACTTCACAAACCCCCAGCCGTGTCACCCTTTAACACCTGTGTTTTCTTCCTCTCTCTCTTTCCACTCTTGTTAACCGAAGGTTCTGGCTCGCAGGTCTCTGTCTTCAGCTTTCACCACTCTTGCACGACTTTTCACCGTCATATTCTGCATTCGTACACTCACTGGATTTCCACCTTTTTAAATATCGCTGATTGCGCCTGTGTCGTTTGTCGCAGTGACAAATAAAGTTATTTTTATCTCGTTGACCCCCTTCCCCAGTTGAGGACAAGTGGACGGAGTACATAACCCTGTGTGGTCTCAGGACGCATGCCCAGCTGGCCGATTCCCCCGTGACGGAGCTCATATACGTCCACAGCAAGACCCTCATCGCCGACGACCGCTGCTACATCATCGGTGAGTCACCTCCGCTCCAAACTCATTCATCATTCAGCCGCCTGAGTCATCTCGGTCACAAAGTATTGAAAATGAGGATTATTATGAAACCAATGCAGTCACACGTGGCTGGCTCTACGTCATTGTATTGTGTGTTGGCCTGTATTTTCTAACTCCATTTTCTTTTCCATCACATTTTTCATGATTTTGTAATTGAATATTATTAAATTTAAATATAGCATGACAAACGCATAGTTACAAGGCAGATGGCAGGTCGTTCCTTGCACACTGCACGCTAACTCTAACCCTAACCCTTTCGGCGTCTATTTTTGACGTGCCCCGCCACGCCTCGCAGCAGAAGACCACCCGAGATTAAACCAAAAAAGATGAATAAACTTTGTAACATGTTTTGTAATGCGAAATGATGCGTGTTCAAAGTATTTCACTACAGTAAGGCTTCAACCAATAAAAGCACTGAAATAGCAACGGCGACTTGGGAACTCCCTGATCAGTCACAATTCCAGATAGATAGATGAGATGATGGCTTTTGAAGGGCTGTCATGAACGCACGTTTTTCAGGTTCAACATATCGCAGATTGAGTGACCTCCCTCGGCTGCTCTGAAACCGAAAAGATCCCGACAGTGCAGGAAAGCGCTCGCTCTGTGTGTTACTGTGTGTTTTTAATTCCAGGCTCTGCCAACATCAACGACCGTAGTATGCTGGGAAGCCGGGACAGTGAGCTGGCGGTGCTGGTGGAGGATGAGGAGAGGGTTCCCTCCACCATGGGCGGGGAGGAGTACCAGGCGGGACCCCTCACCCTGGCCCTGCGCAAGGAGTGTTTCAGGTGAGTAGCACTGGAGCCCCCGCCGAAATGTCTTGTAGGGTGACCATGTCCGCACTACATCGGTTCAACGGAAACATTCTGTTTTCGGGTCGAAGGTTTTCCACCCATACTAGCATTTTCAACTCAACATACTAGCATTTTCAACTCAGCATACTAGCATTTTCAACTCGGCATACTAGCATTTTCAACTCAGCATACTAGCATTTTCAACTCAACATACTAGCATTTTCAACTTAGCATACTAGCATTTTCAACTCGGCATACTAGCATTTTCAACTCGGCATACTAGCATTTTCAACTCGGCATACTAGCATTTTCAACTCAACATACTAGCATTTTCAACTTAGCATACTAGCATTTTCAACTCGGCATACTAGCATTTTCAACTCTCATACTCCCATTTTTCTAAAAACTGCCATTTATTGTGTGGATGGAAGGTCAAAACAGAGAAAAGAATGTGGCCATGGCCCAGTATCACAGTATCACTTGTTGTTCCTTTGTCTCCGCTTAGGGTTAGGGGGTGTCGTATAATGTAGGCCTCCGAAGCCCTTGGCGACTGTGACCACCCAATTATTATTGACCCACCCTAGCTTGACTTGTTTGCCAAACACCGCTATCATTGTGTCATTCATCAAGAAAAATGTCGCCCGGTGATCTCTTATTGGGTGAAACGAGGTTATTATACAGCTAATGCCGGGAGGGTTGTGTGCTTTCTCTTGCAGGGTTTTACTGGGAGCGGCTTCAGAGCCCAGCATCAACATTGACGATCCAATCTGCGATGAGTTCTTCTTTTTGGGCTGGAATGCGATGGCTAAATTGAATGCCACCATTTATGACAAGGTACAGGAGCGGCTACCATGTGTACGCTTTCACCCTGTAGGTGGTCTCGCAAATCAGACTTTAGATTCATTATCTGAAGTCTGATAACGGACGAGCTCAAATCTGGGTGAACGGGACGTTTCGCCGTCTTTCGCTTCATATTTGTTCTGACCGATCGTGTTGCTGGAGGCGGGGATCTGTAAGCGCCTAATTGGCTATTAACACCGAAACACAAACTGGGCCAGCAGTAGTAAACTGTCAAAAAGTGTCTGTAAAGGTTTGAAATCGACACCGTGTAGACTGTAGCCGCCGTAGAAATACACTTCAAATCCCCTTCTGAAAGCTTCATCCACTCGCACGAATGAGTGTTCTTTGGTAGAATATCTCCATAATGAAACAGGAACCAAGGCGTAACTCCGGCCCAGGCTCTGTGCCGTCTTCCCCCAGAAGTTCTGCTATAACACAGTAGGACTGCTGGATCCCAGGTTACCCCGTAGGTTACATAGAGCCTTTCGTTCACATGTAGTCCCCCTCAACCCGACCCGATGAATTCAATGTGTAACCCGTTGCTTCAAATCCCAACCCACTCCATCTCTTTTTGCATGCAAAGTCAAAAGTGTGAAATGTGCAGGAGGAGTGTAATACGTGGTCATTCACAGTAAAATACTTACTACAGCGAGGCAAGGGTCATCTACGCAGCATCGAGTTAAGCAGCAATAATACATACAAAACAAAAGTGAGAAAGGTAGTAAAAATATAAACTATTCAAATAAACCTCTTGATGTTCCCGGTTTGTTTTGCTGTTCATGTATATTCTATATATTTACATGCACTTTTTAATGCATATGATTAATGAATAGGGGGTTGGGCATCTTCTTCATCGAGGATGCCTACCGGTAGAAGGGGTTGAAACCCAGTCACCCCAAACCGTTTCACCGTTTCAAACTTTCAGAGGTTTTAACGTTCCTTCTTACCCCGGCCCAGGTGTTCTGCTGCCTGCCTTGCAACTCGGTGCACAACATGCGGGAGCTGAGGGAGAACACCAGCAAGCAGCGTCTGTGCGACCTGGACCCCCAGCAGGCGTGCGAGGAGCTGAGGGCCGTGCGAGGCCTCCTGGTCCATTACCCGCTCCGGTTCCTGTGTGAGGAGAACCTGCTGCCGCCGCTGAGCAGCAAGGAGGGCATGGTGCCCGTGGGCCTGTGGACCTGAGCGCCAGCATGAAGGTGAGACCCGCGAGAGAGTACTACTAGAGTAATGCTAGGGTAGTACTAACTACACCCACTCTGCTCCTGTACCGGACTATTACTATGAATATTCATTACTAAACGATAACTGTAATGTAGTCAGTACAGTGTGCTCTCATTGGGAGCACTGATGCATAATATGAAAACGTATATGTCCACCATTTCATTTCGATGCGGTAGCCAGCAAAGCTATCAAATTATATCAACACACTAGGAAACTATTATCTGTCAAATCTTGGCTTTTTCAATTATAGTGCGATGTAGATTATGATAACGTAATAATGTCTCAATCCCTTCTTACGTCTCTTTGAAATTCCTCTGATCCCCTCCCCCCCTCCAGACTGACCTTTGTCACCGTCTCCAGCCTGCGAGAGAACCAGCCCTGTAATATGAAGCATCCATAACATGCCATTAGCTCTTCTCGCCCTCCACCACTGGATGACAATATTGCTTGTTTTTAAAAAAAATGTTAATCCCCCCCCCCACTTGTAATCTGCCGCTTGGGAACAGTATGATTAACAATGACCTTATGTTTTGTCTTTGCTGCTCGTGCTAATCTCTGTACGCTGGCATGCAGTGTGTGACAATAGACCCTCTTGTTGAGGCCGGCGGGGGGTCGCTGGCTTTCGCTTGTCCTTGGAATGCGATCCAAAACAACAGCCTCCTGTCCAAGCCATTCATCGAAGGAATTTTTGATACTTTTTGATAGTTGCTTTTGGTTCCGATGCCTAAGTGAAAGTTAATAGTTAAAGTAGTAGTATTAACTGAGAGGATTTGAAGACTAAGAAATAATACTCACAATGTTAACAAAATGTTTTGGGAAAAAAGACCTTACCTTGACCTTACATGTATATGTGTACTTGTTTCTTTGTCAACTATCATAATAATATTAAGGACAAAAATGAGTTAATAACAATGATAATTTCATAAATAATATTAACTTGAATGTATAAGGCGGGAAGATAGGCTACTTAAAACACGTATGTATGTTTATTTCATGAATATGTTTTAGTAGATTATTATTATTTGTTTTGTTTTATAGAGGTAGCTGTCATTTGCTGCATGTTTTACAATGCAACCTGAACCAAGGTGATGATTATGTAAACGAACATGTGAGCTGTTACCGCCATGTTGTAACAGGATTCACATCTCAGTGGATTCGGGTACATGGTGTACATTTATTATTCTAGCAAGGTTCTCGGGAGGGTGGACGGAAATATTTCACTTTCCTCTGCTCTCTCTCTCCTCCTGTTTTTCTTTTTTTCAAACACTCCCTCTCCCTGTATTCCTCTCTCTGTCTCTCTCGCTCTCTCGCTCTCTCTCTCTGTCTCTCTCTCCATCTGTCCGCTCTCTCTCCCAGTCTCGCTATACACTCTCTCTC